>CAUYUJ010020793.1:407204-457204 GCA_963575745.1 Prorocentrum cordatum | reverse complement strand
GCCGAAGGTGTCCCCAGGATTTCCAAGGACGCCCCCGCGGCCCCAGGAGCACCCCTCACGAGACCCAGAGGGCCCCCGGTATTTTAATATTGCGAAGGCCTTACGGCCGTTGCCGCCGACCCTGAAGATGACGAAAGACAACACGAGGGGGGGGGCAGGAGGAGGAGAAGGAGGAGGAGGAGGAGGAGGCGGAAGGGAGTAGGAGGAGGAAGGGTGAAGGGGGAGGAGGAGGAGGCCTTATGGATGTTGGTTGGGATCTCGTGGTTGACCTGTCGGGGGCGTCTGGGAGGCAACTTGAAGCCTCTTGGGGGCCGTTGTGGGGCCTCTTCGGGCCTCTTTTGGGCCTCTTGGGGCTTCCGGAGGCCGTCTTCGGCGCATCTTGGGGGCGTCTTGGCGCCGCTTGGGGGCCTCTTGGGGCCTTTTGGGGGCCTCTTGGGGCTTCCCGGGGGCCTCTTAGGGCGGAAGTCTCGAATTCTCGGTTCCTCGTCCCCCTCTTGGCCGTTTCTTGGGCCCGTCTTGGGGCCCTATTGGGCCGTCTTGGGCGCCTCTTGGGCTGTCCTGGGGCCTTCTTGGGCCGTCTTGGGGCCCTCTTGTAGGCCTCTTGGTGCGCTCTTGGGGGCCTCTTGGGGGCCTCTTGGGCCGTCTTGGAGTGTCGGAAAGCCGAAAAGGCGAGAAGGCCAAAATCATTCAAAAACCGATGTAAAATTGACGATTTTGGCTCCTGGGGCCCTCTTGGGAGTGCTCTTGGGGCTCTCTTGGAGCGTCTTGAGGGCCTCTTGGGCCGTCTTCGGGCCGTCTTGGGCGTCTTGGGGCGATCGTTCGTCGAGTCGAGGCCCTCTTGTACCCTTTTGGGGGTGTCTTCTGGCGCTCTTGGCTCGTCTTGAAGCTTTTCTGAGCTCCGGGACCCCCCAGGGAGGATGCGTATCTGGGTGGCGACCCCCCCCGGCGACCCCCCCCCCCCCCAGCGTTGCTCAACTACGACGTTGCTCAATGTCGCTTTGGCTCGCGCGCTCAAGGAGACGGGGAACGACGAAGACGACGAGGGACAACGGAGACGGAGACGACGAGGACACGACGGAGACGACGACGACGACGACGACGACGACGACGACGACGACGACGACGACGACGACGACGACGACGACGACGACGACGACGACGTGATCCACGCAAGACGACGACACCGGGATGCGTCTTCCACACGCCGACAGGGTCGGCGGATTTTGCGAAAAGCTGGGGACACTCATGGTCAGGACCACTTCGAGTAGCAGCCCAACGTGGCCGCCTGCGGCGACGGGCGGAGCCTGTATCTGCGTGCAGCTGTTGCCGAGTTGCAGCCCAATCCTCATTTTCATCACAGTGGGATGCGCATTTTGATGTACCTGTCGATCTGCACTTCCCTTCTGTTTTTAGAGAGCCGCCGTGCCCCGGAGCTGATCGCCTAGAAGAGCGCCCTTTTCCCACGGTGTCCGAGCACCAGCTCGCTGCCTGCGTTCTGGGCGCTCCACGCTCACCGCCCGCCCCTTCCCCTCCTCCGCCTCCTCCTCCTCCGCCTCCTCCGCCTCCTCCTCCTCCTCCTCCTCCTCCTCCTCCTCCTCCTCCTCCTCCTCCGCCTCCTCCTCCTCCTCCTCCTCCTCCTCCTCCTCCTCCTCCTCCTCCTCCTCCTCCCCTTCCACCCCTCGCCTGACGAGCCAAACGTGGCCCCAGGGCAGGCTGAATGCACAGTTCGGACGCTGAAGCAGGGACCACGTTGGGGTTCAGGAGGGGCCGCTCCCTGGATCGCACTAGTTTGAGGACCCCATTCGCGGCCGTGGCTCGCTGCCGCCATAGAATCCCCATCGTTCTCTCTTGCAGAGGTTCCTGCCAGTGCCGCCGATCCGGGACTCCCTGTGCGAACTCGTGATGTTTACTATGTCGTAAGTTGTACATCGAGGGGCAGGAGGGATGATGAGAAGGGAGAGGGATGATGAGAAGGGAGAAGGAGGAGGAGGAGGAGGAGGAGGAGGAGGAGGAGGGTCGTTCCTTATTTAGCGTTCCTGAGGGTGACACGATGACTGCATGGCACGCTCCCGAGAGGGCCCCGTCATTGGCGCATCCTCGCCCTCGGAGGAGAAGGCTCGCGGAAGCCGCGGGCATATCACGGCGGCGGTTCCGCGGGCGAACGGCGGAAGGTAAAAGCCCAAGGCGGCCCCACAGGAGCACAAAACGAGCCCAAGACCATACGATGAGACGACCCCGGAGGCCCACAGGAGCGCCAAATCAGGATGCCAGAAGGGGCCGATGGGGCCCCGAAAGTCTTTGGACGGCCCACGCGCGTGCGGCCCCGTGTTGGGCCCGAGCCCAGTCCAGCTCAGAATCGTCCGAAAGTGGAACCCTGAGCGCGTCCAGAACGGCGTACTAGTACGGCAGGTTCGTGTTGTGTCGATGAGGCGATGACCCCCTAGCGCGCACGTTCAAGGGTCAGGGCCGCCAGCGGCCCAGAATCGGTCAATGTGGAGCGAATTGACGATCGAAACCCCGCCGATCGAAGAAAGTCTCAGGATCCACGCGGCGTCAGAAACCAGCGCTGGGGTCGTCCTGACACGAACCTCTTGTCGGAACCTACCAAGGCTTCCGATGTGTAAGGATGCCCCCGACGAGGCGGGACATCTGTTTCAAAAAAGAAGCCCCCGGGCGACCCCCAGGCCAGGCGGGGAGGCGCCGACCAGTCGGCGAAGTGGAGCCGAAGAGGCGTTTCCTGGGGCCCAGGGAGTCGATCTTGGAGGCCCACGAGGGGCCAACATGGAGCAAAACTCGGTTCCGAGAGGGTGTCGAGCGCCCGCTCGCTGCCTGCTCTCAACAGGCTGGCACCGCCCCGCCGACCAGTCGGCGACAAGGAGGGGCAGGAAGAGGACGGGGAAGGGGAGGGGGAGGAGGAGAAGAAGGAAGAGGCGGAGGGGTAGGAGGAGGAGGAGGAGGAGGAGGAGGAGGAGGAAAAGGAGGAGGAGGAGGAGGAGGAGGAGGAGGAGGAGGAGGAGGAGGAGGAGGAGGAGGAGGAGAGGTGGCATGCCACACGCCCTCTCACCCCGGGCAGGCGGGGGGCAGCTGGTTCCCGCGGACCACGGAGCGGCGGAATAATACGATACCGAATCATGCTGCTGCGCTCTGCACGGCGAGCCGGCCCGGCCGCGCGAGCGGCTCTCCGGAGGACATTTCGCCCCGGCGCCACACACCCGCGCAGCACCCCATCGTGCGTGTCGTGACGGGGGCGACAGCCCGGGCCTCCGAAACAGGGTCCGAGCAGATGGCGCCAGGGGGGATCGCGCGGCATCGCCGATTCATCCTCGATGCGGTTCGATGTGGAGCCCGAAATTCTCCACGCCGACCGCGCCGATACATCGCCGACGTCGCCGATGCATCGCCGATGCACCTATTCCGACCCCAGCTGGGAGGACTCTGCAGAAATGGTGTCGGGGGGAGGGGCGGCTCGAGGGTTGCAGGAAGCGTGACCGAAAGGGCCCTGAGATTGGTCCCATGTAGCCCCGAAGACGCACGAAAGGTGCACTTGACCTTCCCCTCTCCGCTTACTGCCCATCGTCGCAGGGGATTTTTCTCCCCAAATCCCCAAGTTCCGCCCGAAAAGTTCGACGACCCCACGGAGCCTAGGATGGGGGGTCGACATCTCCCCTGTGAAAGCGCCGCCCGCTCCTGGACGGCACCCGTGCGCGGGCTGTGTCTCGTCCTGTTTGTGCCCGTCGTGGCCACACGCAGGGCCAGCAGACCTCTGCGGACCGCCGGCGTGCAAAAAAATGGCGTCGGGCGGGAGGGCGCCTCTCTCGCTGATGGGATCTTCGCCGCCGCTCTGCTCCTCCTGCGGTCCCCTGGGTCCCCGCCATGGGCTTGGTGTTCAGCTGAACCAGTCAGAGCTTGTTGTGTTCCGTGTCCTGCTGCCCCCATACTTGGGGGATTTGGGCTGGGGCTTGAATGCTTCACCCCCCCGGTAGCCTTCTCACTGAGAAGCTTTCGAGGGCTGCCTGACTTGACCCGACCTGACCTTGGTCCCCGTCCTCTCAGGGTCATTGCTTCGGTCGGACCGAGGTATAAGATCGAGGTGGGTTCGGGGAGGGTGCCCTGATGTTTTACGTGCTTCTTGGATGTACTTGTGCATCCTGGGGGAGGGAGCCCTCGAATGTTCTTGAGTTTGGCTGGCGGAGGGTCTCATGTCCTTGAAGAGTGTTCTTCTGTCTTAGGACCGGCCGTAGGCCCAGGGGGGATGCGTCAACCCCCAATCGCCCTTTTATCGCCGACAGGGGCCCGCTAGCCCACCATGCCCATGACCTGGAGCGTGCGGATTCGCTGTCGGGGGCCTACCGCCGATCTATCGCAGATGTATCGCCAAATTTCACGTCGATGGTTCCCCTTCTGAGTCAGTCTCCCCCGAATCTTCCCATCAGAGACCTCGGGCGGATCGGCGTTTCCAATTACGGTGATTTTGTTGCCTGATTTCGGCGCCTCATGGGGTCGTTTCTGCGCCCAGAGGCCATCAATCATCATCCCAGGACGGAGCAGTGCCCCTGGAGGACGAGCTCGAGACCACCAGGGACCGCAGATTGGAAAGATGGCATCGTCGGATGTCTGGGAGTGGGTCCTGAGTCAGAGGCGCAAGAAGTCATTATAAGGATAGCTTCCGATGTTCTCAGATGTCTTATTTTTCTGCGCAGGCTGCAGAAACGAGGGCTGCTAGATACTCCTGCATTCCTGGAACGTAGCCTTAGCCCGTAGATGTTTCGTTGTTGTTGGCGTCCTCGGGGGCCTTCCCAGGCCAGGGGGGCTGTCAACAAGTGAGACTATAGAAGGAGAACTTGCCTGGGGGAAGCCGCCAGGTAGAGGACCTATTTCAGGAACAACCTCAGCGGGGGATGGGCTAAGGGGGGGACGCAACGGCCCCAAATCGCCCATTCATCGCCGATAAGGGCCTGACAGCCCACCCCGCCCAGGAGCGTGGGATCGCCATCGCAGGCCCATCACCTGTACCGCCGATTCCAGCTCGAGGCTTCCGCCCCTGAGCCAGCAACGTTCCCCCTCACGCTTGCATGTCTTCCTTTTATGCCGAAGTTGCACGGCCCATTGCTTGGGATAAGGAGCGCTCTAGTTGGCAACGGGGCTTCGGGTTCCACTGGTCGTCCCCTCGGACATCCCTCCGACTCGAGAGTCTCAGCCCTGCTGGGGGCAAAGAGAGGGGCGTTGCTTCTCATTCCAGACTCCTTGCAGAAGACTTCGACTGAAGTCGGCAGGTGGCTGGCGAGGAGGGGAGAGGAGCGCGGACAAAGGGAGAGGAGGAGGCTGGAATGAGCGTGGGAGCACGAAGAGGACCAGGAGGAGGGGAGAAGAGAGGACGACGGAGAGGAGGACAGGAGCGGGTCGCAAGAAGGGGGGATGCGGCGAGGCGCCTTAAGGAAAGGAGCAGGCGAAAGGGGAGGAGGAGGCGAGGACAAGGCCCTCTGTGTTGACCCCCTCCTCCTCTCCCCGCTCCCCCCCACGCCTCCCCCATCCCTCCCTCCCTTCCTTCCTTCCTCCCCCTCCTCCCCATCCCCTTGCCTCCGGCATCCTCCACGCCACGCTCCCCCTTTTCCTCGTCCCCTTTTCCCGCACCCGCCGTTCCTCCTCGTCCTCTCCCTGCTTTCGCGTCCACTGCATGGATGCTCCCCCCTCTCCCCAGGTAGGGTGTTCATTGACCGCCGTCTAGTCCGCAGCATGTTCCTCTCGCGCATACAGACACGATCGCCCAAAGGTGATGCTCGGCATGATTGTTCCCAAACGGAGCGTTCTCCACACATGGTCCATATATCTACCTTGGCGCACGTCCGCGGTAGCAACATAATTGCGAAACATCATAGACCTGCTCCCTCTTGTAGACGAGCAAGTACGATACAACTGAGCCCACTGTGTCACACAATGGCCATCATGCAAATTGAACGACTTCACGACCTGCGTCAAACACTCAAGGCCGTGGGATATGTAAAATTGAACGACTTCACGACCTGCGTCAAACACTCAAGGTCGTGGGAAATGTAATGGTGAAATGTGCTATCGTCCCGAGCAGATGGCTGCACAGAACTCGAACAACTTCCTCTTGGCAGTCTGCTTGGAACACTTCATGCACTCGAGCTCCTGGCCAACACGTGCTTGTCGAAAAGGAAGAAGGACATGGCATCGGTTGCCTGGTGTCTCGGTACGTTTGTTGTGTTCCACAATCAATTGGTTATAATCATCTGGCGTTCGCTTCTGGCCGCATTGGTGTGGCCCTGCTGGCAGAACTCCAGGCGTGCAAAGTAAGCGAGGCCACGAACTGAAACGACCAATCCCCGCAGTGGTGAACCCGCACTGGATGCAGTACAAGTGCGGGTCTTGGTCGCGCCTAGCTCCAGTGAGCGGCCCAAGCACATGATAGCCTTGCTGTCGGGCCTCTCGGTTGTGGAGAAGCCGTTTCTGTTCATCAGTGAGAGCTCGTCCTTGTAGGCCTTGGAACTCTCGCTCCTCCTCTGGCGTCCAGGTAACCACGTTGCGCAGCTTCTGGACCGATACGGCATTCCTGGTGTGGGTACCTCTCTCTCCGCGAGCGCTGCCACAGATTGCATGGCCCGTGTGGAAAGATCACTATCTCGAACAGTCTTGGCGATATTTTCCTGGAGACGTGGAACGTTCCAGATCGGCTTCGGGGGCGAGCACCAATCAGGACGGACGTCTAGGCTGCCTTTGCGATCTGTGGAGGCGAGGGCCAAGGCATAGATCACCTTCATCGTGTGCTGGTGGGCCAAGAAGGCCGCTCGACATTTGAACCCTGGAGCTTTCCGAAGTCCAAGAGGTATCAGAGCGCTTATCTCGGCGTAGGTCTCGCGTGGGGCCAGTTTGCACTTGCACAATTGAGCCATTCTCGTTGCTGCAGTGCTGAAGTATCTGGCCATGCGCACAATCTTCGCATCACTGGCACTCTCCTGTGGAGTGACGAGAGGGAGGCCAGTTACAATAGTGAAGTCGATGGCAAGCTCAACCCAGGATACAGACATCGGAGCTCGCACTGTGTCATCTGCTTCCCATTGCAGTTGTGAAAAGTACCATACCACCGCTGGGAATAAAGATTGCTGATAGTACCAAGCTCGAATAGCGACCGTCTCGGGTAGGATCGGCTTGAACTTCCACTCGTGTATATTCGGCTGGATTGGATCCCATTGGTAACCTGGAAAGGCAGCCTTCGGGGACCAGTTCGTTGGGTTCGTGATGGGTTGATCTAGGGCCAGACCAGTCGATGCCACCTGGGGCCTCGCGCTCGATGAAGAGCTGGGCCCCCAAGGAGTGGTTGCTGTCTGGTCTGCTTCTGGAGGTGCTTTGCATACTAGTCGGCGCCTTCGCAAAGGTGATGGGGCCGAAGATGCTGACTGAGGTGGTGGCGAGGATGCTCGTCTTGGCGGTGGCTGGGGTTGCTCGTTGTCCGAGTCCATGCCCAGATGCGCCCACGGATCCTCTTCATTATCCTCGCCAGGTTGCACAAGTTGTTGACCATCAAGTTCGGCTTGCTCCATAGCTTGAGCCTGCTCGCACCTGGCATGATGTGAATCCCTTCCCATCTCTTGCAGCCCCTTGGCTCGGTGCATGAGAATGACCGTCGCTGTGTGCTGGAGGAGGTAACATAACTTCTGTTCTTGTCGATGTTGTTGCCGAATCGCATCTGGTAGGCCGTGAGACCTTGCCGCGCGTGCAGCTCCAGCATCAGCTTGATTGTTCAACTCCCATAGGTGGCGTTCATCTTCTGGAATGTCTCGCTCACGTCGGTGAGATTTGACCTTCTGAATCCGAAATAGCTCACGTCCTTTGGCATTGAGTCCAGTCTCGATGGCCTGCCAGAGGTCGGCATGCTGCTCGGTGCGCAATGTTTCTCCTCGAAGAAGTGCAGACAAATTGCGAACACAATAGCTGCTGTCAGTCAAGTAGATCTGTCTGCCCCAGCTCCATGCCACGAAGTGGCGGAGTGCTGCGACCTCGGCGCGCTGAGCGCCTTGGGCCACACTGCGTAGGGGTACTTCAACATTGCAAGGATGCCCCCCTGCCGTAGTATAGTGAATACCCCGACCTGCGGAGGCGCAAGTCGGACGCCTGGCCAGGACATGACCCGTCCCCTGCTACCACAGTGAAACCGTCGATCTTGGTGAGAATACCTTCTTCATCTTCTCCCACTTCGTACTCGCCGTCAGCGTGATGTGGCGGTGCACGTAGAGGAGGATCATCTGGAAGTAGCTCGCATGCAAATGCGTCGTATTCTGGCTTGTCTGGGAGTTGACCACAACACAAAAGGCACGTCGGTAGCGCAAGAAGTTCTTCTCGCGTGTAGCTGTCCAGGAGCGCCCTTCGTTGTGGTTCCCATCTGGGGCAGTCCAATATGATGTGCTGCGTGGTCTCGTCGGGGGCGAGGCAGAACGGGCACTTCATGTGGGCTGGATTCTTAGTGATATAATGCAGTCTGTGTCCAGTGATGGTGCCTCTTTGTAGATAAGCACGCAAGAAAGGAACCTGCTTGGTAGTCAATTTGGGTACTGGAATGTCCGAGGCTCCAAGTAGTAGCGGTGGCTGCTCCTTCGGCTCATCATCTACGTCCTCATCGTCAGGCTTGGTGATGCGGTCAGCCTTGCGCAAGATGGACGTGGTTACGTGGTAATTCAGGCCAGCAGATCAGCCCTTCATATCTTTGCGTTATTGCAACTGGGGGTCGGATCGCCACGCGAAACGTCGAAGATCCTCTCTCAGTATATGCTGCCACCAGCCCGTGGGGTGCATGGTGAGGTAAACTCTTTGATGATTTGCCCTCTCGAAGTAGTCGAAGGCTGGCCATATCCATTGCAGGTCTTTCAAGACTGAGCGGATTCTGTTGATTGGCCCAGTGTCGCTATCCTTCACATTACATGTAACTCGATGCTGCAAAATATCCCAACACTGCTTCGCACGTCGTAGTAGTCGTGGTGCACTCGGGCTGGAGAAGAGCCGCCTTGCAATCACCAGCGGTTGGGCAGTGGCAATCTGCGCAGGGTCAAGCAGGTGACCTCGAGTAACAAGAGTTAGAGTCATGGCTGGGGAACGATGCGCTCTCCCCCTTTGCCACATACTTTTTATCACCGCCGATCTGAAGTTGAGATGATTGTGTTTTGGCCGTCGTCGGTATTCCATCCCTGGCGCAAGACGTGGCAAGGCCGCAGTGGCCAAGAGACGCTGCTTTCCCTGAAGTCCAAGTGGGGCTGCTCCAGTGCGTTGTGTCACTCGATATGGTGAAGTGCACCGTCGGCGTCTCTCGACCTGCGGGCACATGCCCAGTGTGCAAATCTCTCCTCCCACAAGGGTAAAGTTGCGTACAATCGATGCTTGGTCATGTCCTTGAGCGCGGAGATGGTTCCGAAGCTCCTTTTCTGCCTTGATCGATGTGGCGAAGTGTTTGGTTTTGTCAACATTGGTTTGTGTACCTGAATGTCGATCAAATTCTACTGAAATGGTCGTTGCGTTGGCGGTCCGAATGGCATGATTGGGTCCTTCTGCCCTGAAATTTCCATCATCAATGAAGGACGCAACTTTCACCTCCGCTTCCCTCTCCAGGGCATAACTCCATATCGACATCAAAGCGAGTGCTTGCTGCAACGACCAGGAGTCGCCTTGAATAAAACCGTTGCTGCGCTTAGTTTCAGGGCCTGCTGCTCGTGCTACCTTCCACCTCGTTCGGAGGTCCTCATAGAAGATGGTGGGCGCATGCATGGCCCCGTCTGGGCAGCCCAGCGCTTTCATCAGCCTGTTGCCGATCTCGTACTCGAGAAGATCGAAGACTTTTCGGCGGTCCGCTGAACATCCTGAGGTCGGGGTGCCTGCGATGTGTGCGTACTCTATGTCCAGCACCAACTCCCAGTATACAGCTTGGTAGCGGTACCCTTTCCTCGCCCCAGTAGCGCCATCATGAAGCCAGAGTTCGCGCCAGGGGGCCATTTGGGTGAATCTGTCGCCTGTGACGGCAGTGTAGATTGTGCTCAAATTGGTGATGGGCCTCGTGTCTGAAATAGATGCTGTCCACACGTTGTCTGGCTCTATCTCCGCAGCAAGGTCAGCCTCCTGGTCCCATTTCGGGAGGCAGCTCGTTATTCCACGGGCCATCGCACGTGGCCAACGTAACCAGGCATCCTCCACCCTTGCAGAGGGCGGCGAAGAGGTCACATATGCAGGGTGGCAAGAGGCGAAGCTCGGCAACTCTCCATCCGTCAGCAGCAGCAGCAGCAGCAGCACGATGTACATTCATGTTGCAGAATTGTTGGTGAAGTCGTTGGCCTGTGATGTCCTCGATCTCACAAGGATGTTGCTTTACGTACTTGCCAAACCGAGCCTCAAACTTGTTCCACGTCTTCAGCTCACCCTTGTTGAAAATCTTGCTCCAAACGAGATCAATCGGTTGTAGCATTTCCGTTCTGCGTGCGTGAATCCGAGCAGGGTCTGCATGTCCACGTACTGCATGAATAGTCTGATACTGGCGCTGTTTGATCCAAGCATAGACCTCACGGCCTCCTGAGTAGCGTAAAGATTCTCTCAAGGTCTTGCGCCAGCTATCAATCCTTGCTACCTTGCGCTCCTTGACGTGCTTGCTGTGCTTTTTCTCCAGGCCTGTAGTCCATTCCCCAATCTGGGCTGAACACGGCAGTCCAATAGGCAGAACAGCTGGAGGTAGGTGTAGTTCACGTTGAAGTGGTCCTCGTATTTCACGCCACAGCGCCTGGGACCGCAAAGTTACTTGAAAGCTGGGATGTGTAGCACCACGATGCAATTGCAGTGCAAGCTCGGCAAGACGGCTGATGAGGTTCTCCAAGCGTCGTAGAATAGTCGTTGTGGGTCCCTCTTTTAGCTTGTCTCGCCCCGCAGGTGGTGCCGTGCTTCCCCAGGTTGTGAGTTCAGGCTCTTGGCTTCGACCATGATACGCAGCTCCAAAAGTAATGCCTGTGTGATCAAGCCTCTTCTCAAGGTAAAGTTCCCCGATCTTTCCGACAAGGGCCCAAGCATCTTCAGCCCGTTCGTCTACAAGCGCTTGCTCGAAAGATTCACAGTGTACTTCTATACATTGTCGTCCAAGGGCATCGCTCTCTTCGGCACTGATTCTGGTGACGGACTCAACTGGATAGGCTCGTGGGATCCTGATGCTGCCGAACGTATTCGTCAGCTGCACAACGTTCAGCACCACCTCGAGCCCCAAGTGACTTTTGATACCAAGGCCGCGGCGTAGTCGGAACGTCTTGATCGCATCCCTGGCCGCCGCGTTGACAATGACGAGGTCTGGACGACTCACATTCGCTCCAGGTGTAAATTTGTCCCAAGTAGGGTCCACTCCGTATGTCGGTTCGGCTCCATACATAGCTCCCACGTCGTGCCAGCGGCCCGTGGCAATAATAGCAGCCAATGTTGAGGAATGCCCCGTGGTGGTATTCGCGTCCATGCAGATGACCACGGCTTGGTCGCCTAGGCTCTCAGCATCCTCGAAAGTGTAGTGCAGGTTCCGATCATTTCGGGTCCTGATCATGTTGTCGTGACCAGCCTCGTTGTAGAGATTGACGAAGTGGATGGGACGTGAGCCAAAGAGCGCAACTACTCGCAACCAGCGGGTCGTCGCAAACATCTCTTTGGCAGCCCCATACTTTCGCCCGCCTGGAAGCGTGACCAGCGATCGTTTGGCAATAGTAGCAACACCGCCTTGTTGTGTACGATGATAGTTATCTCCAAGACATTTCTGGGCTTTGAGCGGGTGTCCGAAAGTGGCTTCATATCCATGAGCCTGGCACGCCTTCGAGCACCCCATCTGTCGTTTGTAATCTAATCGCGTCTCTTGCAATAGAAGTAGGTCTGCGTCCATGGTGTTCATGCGGCCCACAAACGAATTCCAGGATGTAACACTTGCTGATAAAATTGTGGCCAAAACTGGGATCTCTCCCTCTGCCGCCGCCGTTGGGGGTGGCGGCTGCTTGCCTCGCATACGTCGCGAAGCCATCATTGTTCCACCTTCATTTCCAAGGACGTCTTGAGCTTCTTCGTGAACTCCTCAAGCTCGGCCTTCCGTTTACGTTCTTCGTCAGTGACCCGAGTAGCTGTCGATGGCGAGGACGGTGTAGCAGTAGCAGCTGGACCAATCATCATGTCCAGACACCGCGCTAGTCCTTGACCTTGGAGCTGCAGCTGTGATATGATTGCTGAGTTGTGGCTTCCAACTGCGGCTCCAATAGCAGATGTTAGACATTCACGAAATTCTGAAGAAAGCCCTGCACCTGCTTCTGGCTGTTGAGCTTGCGGTTGTACTCGAGGTGGCATTTGTACATCTTGGGCCTGTGCAGTCGGATTCGGTCGAGTCAACTGCGCAGCAATACTCTTTCGAACTGTCGCTGGTGGCTTCGGTGTAGATGTAGTCGCACTCGTAGAATATTGCGTGACAGGCTCGGCCCACGTATGAACTGCGGCAGGAGCTTCGGTAGTCTTCTCAACTTTTGGATTTATCGTAGCTTGACATCCTCCAATAACTATATCACGACTGGCTGGGGCTGATTCAGCTCGCACACGTGCCACTGGGACGCGTCGCTTGCCATTGCCACGTTGTCGTGCACTCACAAATTCAGATTGACAGCCCAGCTGCGTCTTGAGCTGATCACACAAAGATTTTCCGTCGATTAAAGCTGGCAAGGGGGAGATCTCATAGATCGTGGCCGCTGGAAGGGGCTCTTTGCTGGAGCGCCTGCCATGCTGATGCCGCATTTTGCTTTTTGACACGAAGAAAGAGATTGAGCGACTTGAAGTGATAGCCAAGCCCACACACGCCTTCCAGGGAGGCAGTCGACTCGATCGCTTCGGCAATGGTTTTGCCACGCTGGAAGGGTACAAACTCCTCATCCTGTTTTTCCTGTTTGAGTACTGCTCCGTCACTGCCAATGCTGGATCTCTGAAAGAAGACGCCATCAGGGCCTGACACTTCGCGAAGCTGCTGAACTCGATTTGCTGGTATACGAAATAGAGCTGATAATACACGGCTGCCTACATCATCCTCATTGAACATCCTTCCACTGTAACAGATAATCTCCAGGTCAGTGGGGACAAGTTTGGTCTTGGCGATGTTGGCCATCTCAGCGTCGAGGACGCGCCAGGGCGGCAACTCATTGAACTTCTTACGAGGGCCTCCCCCGCCTGCTTCAGCTCGCTTGTCACGAGCCGCTGTCGCTTGGCGATGAAGACGCAATAGCTCCTTAACAAGTTTTTCTGATGAGTGCTCCTCCAGCACAGCCACAGACATAAGAACCTCTGACTGGCATTCGATCTTGGTGGGAACACGTGTAGGTTTGATGGCCGTGCCCTGCTCACCAACGCGCTGCCGCACGAATAGCTTGCGTAGTTCACGGCGGCCGCCTGGATGAACCAACGGTACACTCAGTAGGGAAATGCGGTCCGTCAGTCCACGTTGAGCACACTGAAGAACGAGATCTTTGGGTAGACTATCTGGTGGTTGTGCGAGAACAAACCCGAATGGGTCGCTCGAGGGCGCCCTGTTCCAGAAGTCCTTATCTGCAAGTAGCTGTGACATCTCACTAACGGTAACCAGATGGATCCGCTTCATGTCATCGTACTGTTGAGGTAGTCCACGCGTAGTGGACAAAGACCAGTCCGCATCATCGAGCTTGGTCGTCGTCTGCCAGCTCGGTGGAATAGTAGCCGTGGTAGTCTTCTTCTTCTTGAGCTTCTTCTTCTTGGGCTCCTTGTCCGTTGCTGGAGGTGTTGAACCGATCGGCCTCTCCTTCAACCACTTCGTGATCTCTGGAAAGATCTTGTCCGCCTCCATTCGTGAAATTTCTGCCATGCGCTCCTTGCTCACGTTCCTGAGGGGGTCGTAAGTCTTCTGAGCTTGTGGCATGCCCTTGATCTCGAGCACCGTCGTCACTCGAGATGCCATCATTGCAGGAGTATTGGCCAACTTCGCCAATATCTTGCGCAGCGCAACCTTTGCTCCACGGTCAGGTCCGTTGCCGTGGAGCGCATGTTGAAGTCTATTCCATGCTTGGTGGGTTATCAACCACGTGTATCCCAATGAATATTCCCGATCACCAGGAAAGACGAAGCCCCAACAACATCCTTCCTCAAAACTGATATCAATATTCTGAACAAACATGTGAACGTACTTCGCAACGTCATCGAGAGCGCCGTTCAACACTGCAGGGTCACCCTCCCACTTCGCTGTCATGACACCCGAGGGCTCGAAGTTGGAGCTCAGAAGGTTGTACGTCTCGGTGGAGCAGGCCCCAGAGCTCATGGTCAAGCCCCACAGGTCATACTCCACTGTGTCACCAAGCGGAGCGTTCTCCTCCCCTCAGAAAGTTCTGCTCTTGCTGCAGCGTTGGCCACATTCTGGACTCCCATCGAGCCTCCGCCCCACGGCAGAACGTCGATCGCGCCGCACCTCTGGCAGCATTCCTGCATCGGCAGAGGTGGCGTTCCCGCTGGAGCGCACGCAATGTTTCCGGATGTTCATTGAGTATCCGTCCTATGGGATGGCGTGCTCGCCGCTGCGATGGCTGCGTTCGAAAAGCTGCAACTGCAGTTTCAGCGTTTACCACATGGAGCCTTCCATACAGGCCTCCGCCCCACGGAACGAAGCTCTCGCCGGTCCGTTGGTCGTGTTACTGCATCGGCAACCGTTGTGTTTGCGTTGTGACGTTGCCCACGCTATTGGATTTCCATAGAGCTAACGTCCAATAGCACGAACTCCCACCGACAAAAACCTGGTCGCATTCCTGCATCAGAAAACGGTATATGTTCGCTGCAGAGCGCTTGCCATGACTGCACCACTTTCACAGTAGAGTGACCGTGGAGTAGAACGGCGCTCTCGCCACAGGGCTGGCCACGTGACTGCATCAACACATATGTGATGTATCTCCCTCGATGATCGTATGCTTGTGTGTCGCGTTTTGCCGCATGTGGTGGCATTGTTTCGTTTGCTTGTGAGTGCGTGCGTCGATCATGCCAACCTTCTTTCTACGGACACTTTTGAACATCCATGTCTTCTTCGGCATTCGAGTCTGCGACTAGAGGGGCATCTATTCCAACGGACGAGAAGGAGGGGCCACGAACGTAATTTTGTGTTGAATACAGGATGCCGCCCCCCCCCCCCCCCCGCCCGAGGCTGATGAATAGACATCGCGGGACGCGAAATCATGTTTCAAATCACGCTCGTCAGGAGGTCGTCGCGGGCCCCGCCCAGGGGATCGTGCAACCCCTGGCGCGGCAGCCTCAAAACGACTGCCTCTTCGTACAGATTTTGGTTTAGTAATCGTACACATCCGAGGCGAAGTTCTTCACCCTTCTCAAGCTGATTCCTGACGGCCCACAGTCGTCGTGGTGGTGGTCCTTCGTCGTCGTCCTCGTCCTCCGTCGTCGTCGCGATCCTCGTCGTCGTCGTCGTCGTTGTCGAGTCGTCGTTGTCGCCGTCGTCGACGTCATCGGCGTCGTCGTCGTCGTCGTCGTCGTCGGCTACAGCGGGCCTAATTACGTAGCCCCCGCCCCCCCGCAACCATGGGGCATCCGCAGTGCGTCGTCGGTCGCTGTCGTCGCCGTCGTCGTCGCGTGGTCGGCATCGTCGTCGTCGGTCGTCATCGTCGTCCTCGTCCTCGTCCTCGTCATGGTCCTTGTCCTCGTCGTCGTTCTCTTCAGCGACGTCGTCGTCGTCGTTGTCGTCGTTGTCGTCGACTGTCTACAGCGGAGCTCGCAGTGCACCACCCTCCTTCCTGGGAGTCCGCAGTGTTTCGTCGTACGTCGTCGTTGTTACCGTCGCCGTCGTTGTCGTCGTCGTCGTCGTCGAATGCCGGCGGCGGCGGCGTCGACGACGAAGACGACAACGACAGCGGGCGTACGCACCACCCCCTTCCCATGGGGCACGCATCCGCAGTCCGTCGTCGACGTCGTCGTCGTTTCGTCGTCGTGTGTCGTCGTATGTCGTCGTCGTCGTCGTCGTCGTCGTCGTTGTCGTCGTCGTCGTCGTCGTCGTTTTGGTCGACTGCTTACAGCGGGAGTCGCAGCGCAGCACCCCTTTCTTCTGGGGGATGCATATTGTGTCGTCGCCGTCGTCGTCATCGTGGTCGTTGTCGTTGTCGTCGTCGTCGTCGTAGGAAGTACTGTAGTGGAGAAGGGGGGGCCAGGTGGGAGAAGCTGAAAAAAAACCTTTTCCCGTCTGCCTTTGCCGCTCCTCCCTCCCTTCCTCTTCCCCGTTTTGTTTATAGCCATGTGGGCACCGCCCGCCTCTTTTCTTTCCTGTGTGTAGCCAATTTGGCACAACCGCCCCGCTACTGTGGAGGTGTTGCTGCCCCCCTCCGCTGAAGCGGCGCCGCTTTCGTCGCGCCTGTCGCCCTCCAGTTGTCGGCCAGGTGTCAACGCTAATCACCAGCGCCGCCGCCGTGCGTTTCCATTATTTTGCGGGCGCCCCGCCGCGATTCGCCCGAGCAGGGGAAACATTTATTTATCACGCCCCCAGCTTGTTTGAATTATCCACAGGTTGACATTCTGCTTTCAGGTACGGCGCGAAGGCGCCAGTTGTTCCTCCTACCCGCCCCTTCCGTCCCTCATGTGGTCGTTCCATCCTTTGGCTGTTTGTGGAAACGTCATCGCCAACATCCTCTCTTCCTCTGCCGCGAGAAAAACTGTTTCCCCAGTGGAGCGATCCGCTCCCTGGTGAAAGTAGGGTGGTCTTGGAGGACTGAGGATACAGGGTCTTCATGAATTCCCGACGGGTATCTTGTCCATGTCAAACCGAGAGGTTTCGAGAGATTTCTCAGAGATCGTTGCGCGACCCGCCCACCCTTCAGCGCGCCGGCGGCGGCGGTCGTGGGGTACAACGCACACGACCTGGCGGCGCGGGCGGCGGAGGCTGCCAGGAAGGGGGGGGGAAGCGTCGTGGTGGGGAGGGCCGAGCTCCGCCCCGAGGAAGTGGGGGACATGTTTTCTGCGGTCGCAGCGAATTTTTCAAAAAGTGCGCGGCGTTGTCCTGACCCCGCGGTTGGCTCCGGAGGAACAAGGGAAAAGAACAGCGGAATGGGCGGGAGGAGAAGGAGGAGGGTGAGGGTGAGGAGGAGGGTGAGGTAGGAAATGAAGCGGAGGGGAACGTGCGGGGAGGGGCTGCGTCTGGCCGCCAGGGGCCTGCAAAAGCAACAACACTTGCCGGGTGGGGGGACAAACGCCTGACATTGTGGTTTGGTCGAACTTGTTTGCGGTGGCAATAATTTCGACCGATGGGAATCAGAGAAAAGATGCCATGGTCGGCGCCTGGGGGAGCGCTCCGATTTCGGCTTGAGTTGGGGCTCTGGAAGGACCCCAAACATTCGTGTTCCCCGACCCTGCCCTTGCTAACAGCGACTGCGAACAGCGCCCCTGCGAGTTCAAGCCCGCGCGCATACGAACCGAAGACAGCCCACCTCAGGTCGTGTCTGGCGGCGGCGCGGTGGCTGGGTCTCCAGCGCGCCCGTGCCCAGCAGGGTCGGGGGTTCCTCTCGGCTACCACGCGCAGCTCCTCGCTGGATACGCACCCAGTTTGTAGCCGTGCGTCCACGTGCCAGATTTCGCCATGGCAGCGAAGCGCGTCCGACGGGAGTTGGGGCAAGTGGTTACTCGTCCTCATTGGGCCCGTGGCTTGGGTCTGGACCCCGACGTTTCTGGGCAGCAGGAGCGGCAGTCCACGCACTACCGCGGGCTGGCGTGCATGATGTGGGCCACGATCCAACTGGACCTCCGTTATTCGCAGGCGAGGAAGTTTTCCGGGATCCCAGAATCTACGCAGGGGTCCGACGACTGGGAGTTCGCAGGGTTGGGGCGGCCCAGGGCCGTACCAAAGCCAGCCAACAACCCCTGCTGCTGGGCTGCGGGGCCGCATGGGACGTCGGACGCATGAAGCTTGCAGAGCAGCCGTGGTTGGTGGTGCCGCCGCAGGTGCGCGCCACGGAGATCGGCGGAAGGTCGCGGGGACTGAACCACCTGTCCGCGGTTGGGTGCCCCACGGAGGAGGTACAATCGCGGGCGTCGGTGACGGGTCAAGGAGCTCTCGCGCGAGGGACCGAGGTGGAGTCGTGCCCCAGTGCCTTCCGTGAAGCGGGCCCGTTGAGACGGCAACGATTTTCTCTTGCGGCATTGAGACGGCGACGTTGAGACGGCATTGCCTTGCCCTCACAGAGGAGCACGGTGGCACCTATTCCCTCACAGCGGGCCTCTTCCTCGGTGCGCCCAGGTACTGCAGCCGACAAGGGAAGGCGTGCCCCGCAATGGCCAGCCTTGGGGGAAACGCCATCGTGTAACACCCAACCCTCAGGTTCCCGCCCCATGGTCGCCCAGTCACCCCTGCAGGCAGGACTATGCACAGCAGTTTCCTTCATCTTCGCCCCCATAGCTATTACTCCTGCTGCCCACTTGTGTTCCTTGGTCCCACGCGGGGCATTGCTGGACACATGTTTTCCCCATGTGCCTAGTCTCATCGATAATAGAGGAAACCAGAAACCCGAACTAATACACAGTACAGACGCGGTCTCACTTAAGTCCCGAACTCAGGAATAATAGACATATATATTTTTATTGTGACATGCATATATATGTATATTTGGGCGGTTTGGTGCGATACATCTGCAGAACAACAAGACCACCAGTATCCTTAAGTTTTCTGGCCCACCTCAACGTACGTCTCTTCCCACAGGCTTAAAAAAGGTGTTTTTCTTGTGATAGTATCGTCGACGGGCGAGTGGCGATGTGGGTAGCGGCGATGTACGACTCTGTCTTGTGGGAGCGTGTGGCTCGCGCGTTGTCGATCCCTTCGCAGATCAGTAATGTAGGAACGTGAGGTTCATGATTCCCCGCATTGTGGTTTCCAACATCACCGCTAAGAAGCAACGTGGCCGTTGTCCCGGCTTTGGTCATCGGGCCGCATGACCTCTTCGTTCGTTCGTTTGGCGCCTGCCCAGGCCTTAGCCTTCCGTCCACCTGCAGAAAGGGCCCTTAATCTCTAATGTTTCTGGCCCTCCGTACTCAGGTCCCCTCCCAAAAGGTTAAGGGTGTTCTTTTCCTGACTACATTGACGCATGGCCTGTCCCTTCGTTCGTTCGTTCGGCGCATGCCCTGGTTTCTCCCTTATCCGTCCACCTCCCGCCTTCCTTCGCTGGGACCCCCAGCACGGGACCCGATGGTGGCCCCCCTGGGCATTGGAAACCGAGGGTCGTCTGGTGGGCTTCTTCCTTGGGCCTCGCGTGATGGAGGGGAGACAATAAAGCCAAGGGCCTCCTCACAAAAGGGCCTTTTTCACCGAAGCGCCGAGGGGCGTCGGAGAAGGATTTTTTTGTCTGAGGATCTGTAATGGGGGAGCGATCAATGAAGGGGGGCAACGAAGGCTGCAGAAAATGGTCCCCAAAGGATGCTTCTAGGACCCAAGAGGTGGCCATCAGGGCCCGGCACCTTTACCCCCCCCCCGGTCGTCGGGACGGCTCGTTCCGGCCTGCTTGGCATACGCTCCAAAACCCCAGACGTCGTGAAATTTCTTCACGCGGACACCCAGTGGTTTGGACCCCGTCCCAAGGACACGTGGGCACGTTTTTCGCACAGCGTCGTTGTTAACGGCCCCGAACGCAAGCAAGGGCCCCCCGAGGCCGAAACCGATCATAACACCTAGTAGAATTCAAATGAGTGAATGTTCCCGGATTTTCGCATGCACTCCACGCGTGCCTTCTCTTTTACACATGTGTACATATATATATATATATATATATATATATATATATATAATATATATATATGTATATATATATATACATATGGGTATACAGACATACGTACATACATGCATACATACATACATACATACTCGTATGCATACACTTGTTATTAATCTCTCTCTCTCTCTCTTTCTCTCGCTCACCTCCACTTTGTCTCTGGTGCCTTTTTGGTTTATGTTTACATAGTTCTTGTTTACTTGATGTGCCCCCACACCTCGCTCCGCTCCGTGTTCGAATGTTCCAGACTTATTCCAACTTGTAGACACGAACGCATTTGCTGTTTTTGTTTGCGCGTGCGTCTCAGCAGGGGCCCGCATGCGTCAGTACTGCAATGTCAGAATAGCAAGTGATGCTTGGCAGTGGCAGGCACCATCCTTGTCTGGTCTATGGAGCGCACGCAAAGGAAAAACATGTCACTTCGCGCATGGTAGCAGAGCCGCGATTTCCCCCGCGGGCCCAGTCATCAGAATGGAGGAGCGCGTCGCCGCGATCGAACGGGCCGTTTAGACGGTCGTGAGGGATTTCGGCCAGAGACAGCAGAGAGCGAACGAGGCTGAGCAGCGCATCCGAGCTACGGAACTGCAGAACGCGGCCCCCCGCGCCAAGGCCAGCTGCCATTGCGGAGCATGGCGGGCGCCAGAGACTCGCGGAAGCCGCCCAGTTCCTTTGGAGGCGAAGCCAGTTGGAAGGGGCTGGTCCCTCTCAGCGGGAGCGTCCGCGGCAGCCATCAGTCCAGCGCTGCGAGAGTTGAGCGATCGCGCCGCGTGCCCGACCAACGCCATCCACAACGTCGACCTTGACGAGGTCATGCCCCGATGGGGCAGCCGGTTGCTTTGCGCGCTCGGCCCCAGCGCGACTGAGGCGGCGCGGCGGCGCTTGCAGGACGTGGTCGATGGGGGGATTTCAACGAACTCGACGGGCCCAAGTTGCGTTGAAATGTTTGCCCACATTTTGCAGTCGATTCGGCGACCTTTCCGCGACCCAGGATGATGCGCGGCGCGTCGAGCGCCCGGTCGGGCGACGCGGGGGCCAAGGCGCACAGGTGGTCAGCGACAACTTAACGCGGGCGGTCTCTCGCGAGGGGGAGACCGCCTTGCCGCGCGCGCCGCTCGCCTCGACAGTTTCGACAAGTTGGTTGGCGAGGTCGCGACGGTCGCGAGGGCCGGGCGCGGAGAGCGTTCGAGCGGTGGCGCCGAACCGACAGAGCCCGGCGCGCGGCGCCCGATGCGGCAGGAGAGCTCGGGGCCGCAGGGGGGGCGGCCGAAAGGCAAGGGCGGCGGCGCGGGCGCGGGCGCCGACGGCAGAACAGGCGACGGCGTGGACGGCAGCCAGCAAGACAAGGCAAACCCCGCAACGGATCAGAAATCCCACGTTTGCGGCAGGCCAGGCCGCGCGAAGACCGAACGTCGGAAGACGATGCGAGGCGACGGAGCCAAGCGCGGGCATTCATATCAGCGAGCTCTCCACCCAGGAAGGCCGCAACTGCCATTCACGCATCTGGGGGCGCAGCGAGGCCCGCCGCGACGCTGACTCCAGCAGCGCCAACCCCCGCGGGCGCCCCAGGCACGGCAACCGCGCAGGCATCCACGCGGTCGCCGGCGGTGATATCATTCGCGGGAAACGACGACTTCCACGGCCCTTCGAGGATCTACGCCCTGAGGCGCTGGGCGCCGTCAAGGGGGTCAAGCCCGACGACGCGGAGACGGTCGCGGTGGACTCAGGCGCCGCGCGCGACGCGTTCGCGTAGGACACGCGCGAAGGACTGCGACCCGATGGGGCCCGCGAAGACTTTGGTTCGCAAGACGGCATCAAGAGGGCGGCCGTCTCGCCGCAGCAGCGCGGGCGCGCCCTGCACGGGCGCCTACGGCGGCGAGTTCGGCGTCGCGCGCCAGGTGACGGACACCGAAGGCTCCCTCGCATCGGCCTCTGCCACGAACGACGCGGGGGCCGCGGGGGCCACGAACGACGCGGGGGCCGCTTAAATTTTCGGATATGAGTCTCAGCGGCCTGGCGGCAGCATGCAATCGCGCTGAAAGACGGGGCGCCCTGGCTCGCGCTGCCCCGGGCGCGCGCGGGCGCCGAGGTCACCGGCCGCGGCGGGGCCCGTCTGTCGCCGCCGCCCCAAGAGCACCGGGCGCAGGAATCAGGTCGGAAACATCCCCGGCAAGAGCTCGGCGGCGGACCTGCGCCGGCGGAGAGGCTTGCGACGGCGGCGCCACAGCCCGCCGGCGGGCCTCCTGGAGTCGACGCCGCCAAGGGCGACAAACTCGCAGTCGGAGTCAGACCGCGGCCCGAGGAGCCCGCGGGAAAGGTCGCGAAACAGCTCGACGCGAGTCGCCGCCGGTTGCGGCGCAGGAGTTGCGTCAGATATAGGGCGGGGGAGTTCCCAGTTTCCAGAGGTCATGATCAACTGAATGTCCTTCGCCAGAACGGTCGCAGCGCCGCTCGACACCCGCGGGCGCCCAGGCGCCGCGCGGGGCAGCAGATGGGCGGGGGCTTCCCTTGAAGAGTCCGATCTGGGCACGGTTGGCCAGGCGCGCCGGGCGGGCCACGGCGACGCGCGACGCGTGCAAGGACGGGCGCGCCGCGCAGGCGCCTCAATCGTAGGCCACGCCGTTGAGCGATCTGCCAGTTGGGCGAGCGGGCGCATTTCTTGGAGGGTGACAGTGGGGGTCGGCCGCAGGGTCCCGGCAATGATGTCTTTATGGGCCATGAATGGGCGATGCATCTTCGATTGCTGTGTTCGGCGGGGGAACTGATGGAAGCCCCCCGCCTGCACCCATGCGCGAGACTTGAAAGGAAAGGAAGCAAGGGGGCGGGGGGCGCGGGAAAGGCGGCGAAGGCAACGTGCGCTGAGGGCGCAAAAAGAAAAGGCTGAAACACACGAAAGCGGTCAGGTGAGTGTCGAAATCTGCCCAGCCAATCTGACATGCGGAACAAAACGATTCAGTGTTGGGGATCTTGAAGGCCAGGGCAAAATGTGAATTCACATTGTGGGGAAAAGCAAAATGTGAATTCACATTTTGGGAAAAAGGAAAATGTGAATTCACATTTTGGAAAAAAGGGCAATGTGAATTCACATGTTGGAATTTTGTGTAGGATTCTTTATGAAAGGGGCCAGAGTGTGAATTCACATTTTGTGAAAAAGGAAAATGTGAATTCACATTTTGGAAAAAAGGAAAATGTGAATTCACATTTTGGGAGAAAAGTGGCCCCCATTCCAAATCTGTCTTGGGGGTCGAGAAGTCATCGTTTGGGAACATACACGATCATCAATCGCACAATCAAGACACACTTGCACTCCACTTCGCTGCCCCACGCGCAATATGCAAGAACCCCCGCACGCATGAACGATAATGGATGGACGGCGCGTGCGCCCGCGCGGGCAACGCGCGGGCACGAACGACCGGCCCTCAATGACCGCCAACATTGGATGCCAATCGTACCCGTTCACATACATGAACGATACATTGAGCATACATGGGCCATTCAGCCCCCATTGAAGACCCCCTGTTGCAGACCCCCTCTCTTTCGCCCTCCAAATTTCAAGCTCGTCAGCAGGCTTCCCATCCGAGATGCGCCTCGCCGGGAGATGGGCCGCTGGCTGGGCGCGGCGGAGCAAACCCACGAGCGCGTCGCGGGCGGCCCGAGCGGGGGCCAGGGCGAGCGGATCCATCTGCCGCATGCCAGACAGCCAGAGTTTCCGCAACTATTGCATCAACATGGCACTCCCCGATGGCGCGCTTCCCGAGGCGGACCCCATCGACGAGGAATGAGTCGACGAGCACGGGGCCGCGCCCGGGCGCGCCCGACGCGAGGGGCATGGCCAGTCACCGCGCGCCGAGAACTGCGAGAAGCGCTTCGACGAGACCATGGCCAAGCAGCTTGCAGAGGAGGAGGGGGGGGGGCCCGGGCAGTCGCGGGCGCCGCTGCTGAGAGACGGGGAGAGGCACCTGCAGCAGTGGAGGGCTCAGATGGCGAACGCGGCGCCGCTGCCGCTCGCGGACTCAGGGTCGGGGCGGGCGCCCGCGATGGAGGGCGCCGGGCCGGGCGGTCCAGGGGCGGGGCGGCCGGGCGGATCGGGCGAAGGGCGCCTCGGCGACGAGGGGGGGCGGGGGCGACGCAGGGCCCCGCCCAGGCATGGGTGGCCTTTGCTCTGCGGGCGGAGGGGGCGACGGCGCGCGACGGAAGCCGCGGCGCATGACGCAGCGTCGGCGAATGCGGCGCAGGAGTTCCAGCGGGGCCAGGTCGAGCCAGACAGACCAGTCCACTGCGACGGGCGGCAGCAGGGCGACTTCGAGATCTCGAGGGCACGAACAGTAGCAACGCGCGCGACGGGGCGGGCGAAATGTCGACCGGGTCGAGACGGCAAGTCGGACGCGCGAGTCCAAGGCGAGGCCTGACGATCCAGGCGCTGTTCGCGCCAGGCTAGCGGCGCAATAGCGCGGCCACTCGGTCAGGGGAGATCGCTTCCAGGGGGCGCCGCCGCGAAGCGTCGCGCGGCTGCCGGTGGCGTTGGCGGCGCCAGAGTGTTCGAGGGGTCGGCCCGCCCTCGGCATCAGGGGCTCGGGCGCGATGGTGGCCCCCTTCCACGCCGCCACGGGCGAGGAGACCCACGCGCGGCCACCTGGAGGCTCGGGGCAGCCAGGAGTTCAATAGGAGCTCCTGCGGGCGCCCTCTGGGGCAAGGAGAGCGCGCTTTCCCTGCGGCGGGCTCGGGGGTCTTGCGCGCGGGCGGGTTCCAGCCGCTGGAGTCCGCCCCCGATGGCGACGGGGGCGTCGATCTCGCGGCGCATGGAGGCGACTTCGCGGCGGACGCGGCGGCTCGCTGCCTAGACTGCTCGCAGGGGTTGCTTCGCGACAGCGCCGAGCTGAGGGCGGTGGGCCGAGGCGGGCCGGGCAAGTCGAGCGAACGCCACCTCTTGCAGCGGGCGACCAGGTTGACGCCCAAGGGTTTCAGCGGGGAGGGGGGCCCCGAGCGCTTTCTCAAACGGACGTGCAAGAGGCGCGCGAGATCACGATCGCGCAGCTCCTGATAGGTGCACCGTGGCCACCATGCAGACCGAGTTTCAGAGGTGAGGCCTGCCAGCGTCGGGGCCCAAGCGAGACGTCACCACGCGGCTGGAGGCGCAGCCTTGGGCGGGCGCGGGAGTGTTCTAACGCGCCCAGGCAGCTCATTGGAGGCAGGACGTGGCGGACCTAACCGACCTCGGGTCGGAGGTTTAATTCGGTCGAGCCCCGCCCTGCGGCTCGTTCGACCTACTTTCGAACGGGTGCTCAAAGAACGCCAGTGAGCCCCAGCGAGGCGCAGACATCCTTTTCCGCCTTGATGACCTCCATGATGCGGCTCCATCTTAGAGCGAAGCCGAGGGGGGGTAGGACAACGCAAGGGGACCGTCATTCTTCAGTTCGTTCTCCCTTATTATCCGCTTCCTCGTCTGGCGCGCTTGGCTGGGCACGCTCCGTCGGGACCGCTGCCTGGGGCCAAAGGCTTCAGATGTTCGGGCCCCGACCCGATCGCTCTGCCTGACCCCAGGCTACACGGAGTCCATGTGCAGTTTGTCGCCGCTTCGTCCTTCCCTGAGATTTGGCGTTGCGTAAAAAAAAAACAACATCGCAATTATGCTAACGGGGTTCCCCACATAATGATGTTATTGGGATAGCGGGATCAAAGATCATTGTGTCATGAAATTGCCGGCCCGCCTTCGCCCTCCCCATTTTTTCTATCACATGGTTTGCGAATGCCCTCCTCGCTCAGGCGGGGCCTCCCTGGAGGGGTGGTAGGGGCACGAAACCTGATAAATAACACTGTTCGCGAATACCCTCCTCGCTCAGGCGGGGCCTCCCTGGAGGCGCTCGGGCGGGGCCTCCCTGGAGGAAGGGGAAGAAAGCGTTGAAGAATGAAGTGGTGATGAAGGCAATGGTTAACGATGAGGACGGTGTCGATGTCTTTCGGCAGGCTTCCCTGGAGGGGTGGGAGGGGCAAGAAATCTGGTAAAGAACACTGTTCGCGACTACAGTCCTCGCTCAGGCGGGGGCTCCCTGGAGGGGATGGAGGGGCACGAACCCTGATAAAGAACACTGTTCGCGAATAGCGTCCTCGCTCAGGCGGGGCGGGGCCTTCCTGGAGGGTGGGAGGGGCACGAAACCTGATAAATATCACTGTTTGCAAATAGCTCAGGCGGGGCCTCCGTGGAGGGTGGGAGGGGCACGGAACCTGATAAATAACACTGTTTTCGAATAGCGTCCTCGCTCAGGCGGGGCCTCCCTGGAGGGGTGGGAGGGGCACGAAACCTGATAAACAACATTGTTTTCGAATAGCGTCCTCGCTCTGGCGGGGCCTCCCTGGAGGGGTGGGAGGGGCACGAAACCTGATAAAGGGGTGGGAGGGGCACGAAACCTGATAAGTAACACTGTTTTCGAATAGCGTCCTCGCTCAGGCGGGCCTCCCTGGAGGGGTGGGAGTGGCACGAAACCTGATAAATAACACTGTTTTCGAATAGCGTCCTCGCTCAGGCGGGGCCTCCCTGGAGGGGTTGGAGGGGCACGAAACCTGATAAATAGCACTGCTTTCGAATAGCGTCCTCGCTCAGGCGGGGCCTCCCTGGAGGGGTGGGAGGGGCACGAAACCTGATAAATAACACTGTTTTCGAATAGCGTCCTCGCTCAGGCGGGGCCTCCCTGGAGGGGTGGGAGTGGCACGAAACCTGATAAGTAACACTGTTCTCGAATAGCGTCCTCGCTCAGGCGGGGCCTCCCTGGAGGGGTGGGAGGGGCACGAAACCTGATAAATAACACTGTTTTCGAATAGCGTCCTCGCTCAGGCGGGGCCTCCCTGGAGGGGTGGGAGGGGCGCATGGTATTGGTATGGTATTGGCATGGTATTGGTATGGTGGGAGGGAGCTCAGACGAAACCTGATAAATAACAGGTGTTGCATGGTATTGGTATGGTATTGGTATGGTATGGCTTGGTATGGTATTGGTATGGTATTGTTTTGGTATGGTATGGCTTGGTATGGTTTGGTATGGTATTGGTATGGTATGGTATTGGTATGGTAGGGCTTGGTATGGTATGGTATTGGTATGGTATGGTATTGGTATGGTATTGATATGGTAAAAAAAATCAACATCGCAAAAAATCACGACCGGACTGTTGCAGCCCATCTCTGTGCAGCATTTGTCGAGCCGCATCGATCTGTGAGGGTTCCGGGGCCCGAAAACGGTGCGAAAACGCTCGCCGTGAACAAGCAGCAGCGCCAGGATCTCAGGGTCGCCCCGGCTCGTCCTCGCCCTCGTCCTCGTCGTCCTCCTCTCCTCTTGTTGGGTGCCCCCCGCGGGCGGTTGGCAGGAGCTCGCGCGAGCCGGAGCAGGCGCCGGGCCCCCCCCCCCCCCCGCCACGCGCATCGGCGCGGGCTCAGGACCGTCAGAGGTCCTTACCGGGCCTCGGGGCTGTCAAAAAGTTGTTCGTGGTGAAGGAACCGTCCCCGGAGAATGGTGCAGGAAAGGTTTCGGCATGCGCGCAGGCAGCCCCCCAGGCAGTCTGGGCCGGCCTCGGGCCTCCCGAGTAGTCCCAGCTGGCCGCAACAGGCTCGAGACGGTCTCGACTCCTTGGCGCCGCCTCCAGCGCCGCCCCTGTTGGGGTGTTGAGATCGCTCTGGGCTACTCGGGGGTGCTTGTGCAGGCCAAAGGGTCTACTCGTGAGGGCCTGTTGGGGCCAGCCAGGACTCCCTGTGGGGGGACTGACTGTGCGCAACCCGAAGCCTTACCAGGTCCAGACTTCTGGGGGCGCACATCACCTCACGACGTCTGGGGTCTGATGGGAGATCTGGGCGTCGCATTTTTCACGCCAGGCGATTTCGCAATGTCTCGGGCCTTGGGGCCCTCATTCATCGATCTCAGAAATTTGTTGTGTCATCTGACCGTGATTGTTCACGATGTGTGTTTTGTTTCCGCTACGTCGGATCTCATGGAACCGGGCCCTCAAGGTTTTTGGAAGTTGTAGGGCCCATAGGGTCTTTCAAAGGCTACAGGCCGTCAAAAGCTGGCCCTGGGAAGTACCGCAAGGTCCAGAATTTTCTTTCCCTCGAGAAGAGGCGACCTGGGGCAGGGTCACCCATGGTTCCTTTGGCTTGGCCGTCGTCGTGTCTGACTTTTCTCATGAGTCAGTTTGGCTTAACCTCTTGTGCGTGACAATGCTGTCGCATCTCAGGTTGTGCCGTGTTTTTTCTTGCCTTCTCACTCTTCGAATTCTCCTCGTTCGCCTCCCCTTATCTTTCCCTGCTTCCAGCTCTTCCCTCCTGGGCGGGATTTGTAAACATCCACCGCCTGGTGATGCGATGTCCCAGAACCCCACCCAGGAGGTAGTGGTGATGTGGAAGTGGATTGCCCCCCCCCCCTCGGGGCCAGGGAATCTCCTTACCCCTCGCAGGTTCCTGGGACGTCGGTTTCGTGACAGGCTCCTGGGACATCGTTTCTCGTGACCCTCGGTAAGTATGATCTCCAGCCTCGGATTCCTGCCCACCGCGTCGCAGGTCGGATTCTGCCCTCATCCGGCTCTCGTCGCCGAGATCCGCCGCTCAGGGCGCGCATTGGCCCCCTTCCCCGCGCCCCCCCTCACCGAAGGTGGCCAGCTCCAGCAGTCGGGCCGCCGCGGAGGCCCGCTCTGGGGCTGGAGCGCAAGACCGCCGTGGTGTGCGGGGAGTTCTTCGAGTCGGGGATCGACTACGGCACGGGTTTTACCCCAAGATTGAGTTCCTCACCGAATCTACAAAGAAGACGTTGCATGGTTCATGGGTTCGACGAGCAACCCCATCTGGGGGCAAATCCATGATGTAGTCGCACCCCGACTCGAGTTCTGGAGAGGGCATCGCATTCGAGGATCGAGGAGTTGCCTGTGGAGCCGGCTGGGGAGCTGATGTGGGGCCTCGCTGGTTCTCGCCGTGGCAGAGAGGGGCGGGAAGGGGGCATTGTGGTGCACGGGCGCGGGACTATTTGTTCCCTGCCCCTTTCGGGCCGCCTTCTCCGGAGGGCCATTGGACACCGAATCGTTGCCCTTGTTGCTCGCGGCAGGGACCGGCGCGTAGAACAGGAAGCATCGCCTCGACGTCCTCCTCCTCGTCCTCGCCCTCCTCCTCCTCGCCCTCATCCCCCTCCTCCTCGCCCTCCTCCTCCTCCTCCTCCTCCTCTTCCTCCTCCTCCTCCTCCTGCTGGTGCCCATCCCCGGAAGACCCCCTCGGCCACCTCTGGAGGGGGCCCCCTCTTCCTCGGGGGCAGCGGGCGGGAGGCCAAAGCGGATGCCCGGAGGGAGGCCATTGGTTCGAGCCAGGGCTTGGCTCCTCGGGCGAGAGCCCAGCGTCAGCGGCGAGAGGTGAGAGTCGGTCCTCCACAAGGTGCGTGCCTCTTGGGGGGATTTCGGGGTTTCTGCATGAGCCCAATCGCATAGGAAGAATACTAGGAACAAGAAAATGTAGAGGAGTAATAATCATGAGAGGAATGGTAGCATGAATAATAGTAATAAGAAGAAGATGAAGAAGGAGAAAAGAAGAGGAAGAAGCCGCATAAACACGAAGCATGACGGCGGATGTCTGGTAGGCCCGCGCGGATTGTTCTTGGATCGGCGCTGGGGCCCCCCTTGCGGCGCCGCTGGCGCCGCCCCCTGGCGGGCTCCGTGCGCCAGGGAGGAGGCCCCAGCGCCGATCCAAGAAATTTGCGCGGACCACCGAGAAATGATGTGTATGTCGCTTGGCTGTTCCATTTGGGGGGCTCAGGTTTTGTGAATGAGCCAAATAAGTAATCTAAGTTGCCAGCAGGGACCCCGTGGAACTTCCTCATTCCCCAACGGACCCAGGCAGCTTGCCGAGCCCAAGATCGACCAGACAATGCACGCATCTACCTGCTGTATGTCTGTCGTCCGATTCATGAGCAGAAAGCGGCATAAGCAAAACTTCATGCACCTCTCGTTGCCCGTCTGGTCTTCCCCTCCTGGTCATCCCTTCGCCGCTGCTGCCCGCGGCATCATTTGCATCATTCTGCTCGGCAGCCCCTCGTCGCCCCTCGTCGCCCCATGCCTCTTGGAGCCCGCTGCTGCAGCCGCCCGCTAAAGAACCCTGCTCATCCTCATCCTCCTCCTCCTCCTTCTCCTCCTCCTCCTCCTCCTCCTCCTCCTCCTCCTCCCCCTCCCCGCTGACCACATCAAAGCCGACCGCGCCCTGACTGAAGATGGTCCGCGCCCCAGCTTCCGTTTCCTGCTGCACAGATGATTGGGTGATCGTATTGCATGGATTGGGCATGGTTTCTGTTCTGATCCTTTTCTGCTATCCCCCTCGTGTATCGCTTGAGTCAGATTTCAAGTTGCAGAGTGCGTCATTGGGTGCTGTACTTGCTCCCTCCCACCATGCCGTGCCGCGTGGATGCGCGGTCCTCCTGGAAGAGATGCTTGAGTATGTTATCAGTCTGCATTGTGGCAGCAGACGCGTTGCTGAGCAGATTACATTGTGAGGGGGGAGACAGGCCGCGCCAGCCTTTTTGCACTCACGGCGATTATGCTCGTTTTGTTTCCCTCTGTCCTCGTCCGTGTTGTCCAGCCTCCTCGCTCCCTTCATCGAAAGCGTCGTGATTGTTTTCTCTGCTCGTTTCCCTTTCCGATCATCCTCCCCCCCCCGCATCTTGGTTCTCCCCCTGTCTTCCAAATCCTCTCACCTAAATTCGCAGAACGTCAGAAGCCTCCGACAACAACAGAAAACAATGGGGGACAGCATTCCGCCCAATTGAACAACACGCCACCGCAGTACACGTGAGAGCGCGAAGAAAGTCTCCAAGCGAAGCACCCTGATAGCCAGATGTCACTGTTCCAGTGTGGCTGTCGCACGCACCAGTAATTTCGGTATATTCTGCATGGGGCCTGGGGACCTTGGGAGGTTTGGGGGCCTAGCGGGTTGGATAGGGGGTTTACGAGAGTTTCTAGCACGGCCCCTGAAAAATTGCCCAGAGCGTCAACACTTATGAACATTCACCTGGCGCGTTGATATTGGTTCGACATGTTCTACGGTTGGCGTTACACATGTTGTGCGTGAGGTGGAGCCGCCGGCCCGCCTGTTCATCGCTATTCCCCGGTTTGGGGATAGCGTGCATCGAAGAAGCCCTGATAAGGGACAAGCCTGCACAGAGAGATCCCTGGCAGAGTGGATCATCTCAGAGATAGCGCGCACGGCGGAAGCTTTATTTTGGGGGGATTGCGTGCTTTTCGGAGCACGCTATTGCGAATAGGCCTTACGGCCGGTGCCGCCGAACCTGAAGACGACGACGACGAATACGAGGAGGAGGAGGGGGGAGGAGGGGGATTAAGGTGGAAGGGAGCAAGAGAAGGCAAAGGAGATGTTCCCCATGTGGGACGAGGGAGTCGTAACAGAGACAGACAGGGAGCCTTGTGGCCTGCGGCCCTTCCCGCCACCGTGCTGGGGTTGTGGTGGAAAGGCCTCTTGGATGTTTTCGGGCCTGTTGGGGCCTCTGTTGGGCCTCTTGGGGTTCTGGGGGGCTCTTGAGGAGCTCTTGGGGCCTTCCGAGAGGTTCTTGGGGCGGGAAGCTCGAAATGTCGTTTCGTGGTCCTCTTCTTGGGCGTGGTTGGGGTCCTCTTGGCGCGTCTTGGCGCTTTTTTGGACCCTGGGACGCCCACTTTAAGGGTAGCTCTTTGGGAGATGTTATATAGGATCGGGAGTATAGCTCGCGCGCCGTTGCCTTCGGCTCAAGGCACGCGCGCCCTATTTGCCCGGACGCTGCTGGTGTTCGCTATGTGCTGGAAAGATCATTACATCGATATTATCCTTTTTTACCCGTCCACCCCCCAAACTGAACTACCCCAGCATGGCATTGGACGCTATCTGCCATCCGCTTCCCATGGAATCGGATGCTATTTGACTTACCGTAGTTACTTCAGACTTGGTAGCGGAGCTGGCCGCACTCTCGTGTGGTCAGCTCTTGCTCTTCTTATCCTCGCGCTATCCGGCACGATCTTCGTGACCAACTACCACCCTGCGCCACCACTCCAACTACATGTACGAGGATCCATTCAAGAGCAAGAAGCAACACGAGAGGTACGACGTCTAGACAACAACATTGGTACCATATACGCTTCATCACTGCGGTACTACCAACCGCTCGGCAACGAGCCAAAAGCGCAGCACTTGAAGCAGAGGCGGGGGGACCCGCAAGATAAAACGCCTCGAAGACTGAACAAGGCGCTACCCCAGCGCGGCAACGCGCCTGATAACCACCCATATCTTCACAGCCTTGGGTTGGTTATCTTCGCCATCATATGGTTTGCGCTGGGGGCAACAATCGGACACATGCGCCGAGGAGACAACAGCACCGATGGGCAAACACATGGCCCATACTGGGACCCTCAAGGCAACGTACCTTTCCGCGAGTACGTTTATGAGGTCAACGCGTGGGCGCGCGCATGACGCGGCCCAGCAGCCGCCATACAACGCGGCCTGGGCGCCATCGCCATGAGGGTACCACCTGACATTATAAACTACGGTGCGGACATCGATGGTGTCCACACCGACCCAGTAACCTACATCATGTTCCTCTTAAGCATGAAGTTCGAACGCCTGGAAGATGAGCGCCAGCTCACTTCAGGCACACAGCTCATCGACTTCCATGTGCCTCACGGAGAACGAATCGATGTAACCTCACTCGGTTCGAGATGGCCCGTCTTGAGGCACAGTCGGTGGGGCTTGACCTTCCCAACTTCCAACTGCTCACTACTATCCTATTCCGCGCCCTAGGCGTCGGCAACCAGAGAGCCATGCAACTCTTGCAGCCACTTAACCACCAAATGCCCCGAACACAACAACACTGCGATGAGTTGTGTGAGAGGATGCGTTCGATAGGCCATTTGTCAGAACGGTCTCCTGGTAACATAGGATCAGTGTTTGGGAGGGGAAGGGGAACTGGTAGTGGAAATTTCTATACTACCTTAACCACCGAAGCTCAGCCTGGCAACGGGCCCGCAAGCATATGGGCCGACGATCCTGGAGAGTCTACTGCCCTACTAACAGGGGATCGATCACAACCAAGCTGGGCAACCAGCCCTCCTCCTAGAGAACCTCAACCACACCGTTCCTTATGGGGGGAAGCGAATCCCCTAAACGACGGTGTATCCACCTACCTAGGAAATGACGATTTCGACTCCGGCACCGACACCGACACCATATCATCAGATGGTATTGAACCCTTAGACTGGTCAGATATCATGCAAATGGAAGGTGACAATCAGCGTGCCGAACACCTTGTTCTGGTTATTACAACAGGCAAAGCGGAGGTGGAGGAGGTTCACACGAAAGCCAGTGCGTCGTGTTAGGAGGAGGATACGGAGGAGCTTCAAAGGAAAAGGTAAAGGCAAACGGGGTCGCCGTAGGTTGAATGGACGAGGCATCTCGGCTTTCCTCCAGAGGCTCTCAGATGATCAGTATGATGAGATATTTTTCGGGGGGAAAGGCCGCGGTAAAGGCCGTAGAGATACCTCAGGCAAAGGTAAAGGTAGGCGGGGAAACCCGCGAGGTAGAGACGGCCAGATCCTAAAGTGCCATGAGTGTGATAGTACCGATCATCTTGTAAAAGACTGTCCAGCGAAGGGAAATGGAAAGGGCAGATCGACCGAAGTCCATTTCGGCTCAAGTGAACCAGTTATTGAATATCTGAGCCTCCAAGATTTTGAGGCCATGGAACAGATATTTTTCACTTGGGCCAGCAGCATGGACAACTTGGATGAGCTCGAGGCGTGCGGCCACGGACTGTACGCGTACTACCTCGAGTACCTCCGCAGATTTGTTCTCGGAAATATCGAGCTTACGCCTGTGGAGAATGGTGCGCTGGGAAACCAGCCCTTATCCTTCTTCGACTGGATGTTCGGTAACCCAGGCAACATCATGGCCTACGAGAGCAGTGGCGAGGATGTCACTGTTGAGACCTCGCCTTCGGAGGTTGACTACAACCTTAGACATCAACCCGACCTTATGCTTGGAAACAGGCCCACCCCAGTATATCCTCCAAATTATGCCGATCTGATGGAATTAGAATCTCAAGCCTTCATTACGGGCGTGCCAGGGAACCCATACGTGCCACCTGGCTCGCTCGCTCCAGGCGAGTACGGACCGCGCGCGATACTGCAGACCCTCGTGCAGATGCACGCTGTATTGGTCGTAGCATATCCCGAGAGTCAAGAGAGTGTCGAGAGTGGCCACATGATGCTAGAAGACACCGATGCCTGCGACGACTCGGAGTTAGTGCTGGCGGCCCTAGCGTGCACCCTGAGGACGCGCAGCGACATGCGTGGTATTCCAGAGGGAGATGGCGCCAAGCCCTTGAAAGGGCCATCTCCATGCGCGGTCAGGCTCCCCCTCCGCCGGGATGGGGTATCCAGGCGGCGGGGCCACAGACTAACCACACGGCCATGCGAAATATTATCGGGCAGCCTGCGCTCGGTAACGAGCCTGAGCCGACTACCGTGCCGCCGACTCTGGGACAGCCAAGCGATGCTCAGACGCTTGTGCAGCAGGGGAACCTGCCCGCCCCGGCTGAACCGATGACCGTCGTCATCGGCAACCCTTTGTCAGAAGATGAAGAGGGTGATGGATGCGGGATGTGCGAGGACGAGGCCACCATCCTCATGATGGAAGCCAATGGTGAAGACGAGGAGGTGGATTTCAGCCCCGACCGGTCAGACACACCACCACCTGCACAAGAACCAATTGTGCCAGACTCCAGTCAGCAGGGAGACCTGCCTGTCCAAGATGCGCCGCCTGCGGCCCCGCAGGAACCCCCGCCGGCTCCTGTTCAGGCTGCGTCGGCGGCTTTATCTGATGAGCACGCCAGGAGGTCTCGCTCTCATCCACGCCTTAGGGAAGAACCTCACCCGCAAGCACGGCTTCCCCGCGAATGGAGGCAAGCAGGCCCAACAGAGCACGCCGCTCGGCGGGGGGGTCAGCTGCTCGCCTACAATGACCCTAGGCGTCAAACGGGTGAGCACTCTGCATTGGTAAAGGCAACCCAGCTTACAGGGATGCCCAAGGCAGGTCCATACGGGGTGGCTGCCAGCTCGCGACGAATATTCGTCGTCATGATATAGAGGCAGTACGGACGCAGCTGCGACATGTCATTGCAGCGCGCAAGCTATACAGGCCCAACGCAGTCTGTCGGCCGTGCTCAGAGCCATTCCAGGAGCATAGGCCTGGGTGTCCTGTAGGGCTCAACGAGGGCTTGAGCCCGAATAGAGGCCGCACTCCTGCCAAGGAGGGTCACCCACCGTTGGTTCCGATGACTCAAGCAGAGATCGACGAGATCAACCGTCGTCTCGGAACAACGGCTCATAGGAGCCCGATGGCCGAGGAGGCCCAGCCTCCGAGGTGACTTGTGCCTATGACTCAGGAGAGAAAGATGCGCTCAATCGCCTTCCTGGAATGCGGGGAAACCCGCCTGGCGTCTCCAGTCAGGCCCAACAGCCAGAGATGATGGATGACGATGAACAGAAGGCACAGCGAGCCGCAGCAGATGCGGAGGGCAAACGAAAAGCAGACGAACGCACCCGCGAGGCAGCTCGCCAAATGCTGCTGGAGTCCCAAAAGATCTTCACGAAGGGGGCAAGGAAGCCCCCACTCCAACCGAAGGCCAAGAGCGAAACACCTGCACCCAGGACGCCTTCGGGGGAGAAACAGAAAACGTCGGCCCGCTCAGAGGAACTCGGGTTAGATGTGCAGATGGAGATTCCTCGCTCTGAAACGCCGAGGTCACCGACTAGGGCAACTCCGGCACAGAGACCCGACCCTAGGCAACAACCTCAGGACTCCGTGGAGATTCGTAGACGACCGCCTAGCCGTAGCGGCTCTATCGCCGGCAAGGCCAAGATTTTCGAGCGTGCAGGGTTCACCCCTACGCCGGCCTCGCCTGCGGCGGCGCGCTCCAAGAGGTCTGAGGAAGGTGCTCTATCTAGGGGTACCTGGGTGCCTAAGATCAAGGGCAGCGCCAGCCGAGAAACACTGCGGGGAAACCCGCCAGGCGCTGCAGCTGCAGCATCCTCCTCCTCAGGGGCCGCAGCCTCTTCGGTGACAGAGGCTCCTTTGCGGAGAAACCCGCCCGAGGATAAGCTGCACCACCCAGGGTACACTTCCTTTACTAGCGGGAGTCAGGCTTTGATCAATGATCGACGTGCCCTGCGGAATCTTCCACCGATACGCTCGGTGGATGAAGCATTCATGGAGAGCTGCAGGCAGAAAGGTATTGTCCCGAGACATAACCATACACTCAAGCAGCTTAGTAAATGCCTCAACAGGATCTGCAGACACGCACCTGACAAACCACACAATGCCGTGTGGAGCCTTGAGACATTCGATGATCGTGATGGATGGGTCAATCTCGACGAGCTCGCACGTGAGTTTCCGCGGAACAACGGACGTGCGAGACAGGACGGGTATAACCCTAGGATGGATGAGGCCAAGATCATCGCCGAGACCTTCTACGGCAGAACGGTTGACCAGATGGCTGCCATCATGATGGCGATCGTTCACGTCCGCGAGCCGGGCGGCGAGGAGGAGCAGCGTCTCCAGATATCTTGGTACGGGATTCTGGCAAACCCGACATATTCATCCGCGCCTCGCAAGGGCACTCGTGGACGCTCAAGGCCCCTTGGTCGTTGTACAGGTTCATTGTACTACACGACAACCCTGCCGGGAGACCGGCCCCATGCCCCGAGGTTGCCATGCATGGCACACGATGGGCAGCCTTCGAGGGCATCATGTGGCATGGCCTCTCTTGTCGTCAAGAACACAACACCAAGAAGAGAGGGACAGGCCGATCACACATCCATTTTGTTCCGACGCTTCGTCGTCGCGGCGTACAGAGTGGATGGGACCCCGATTCCGAGATCGTTATCTTTGTGGACTGGCATCTAGCCCTGAAGGACGGAATCGAATTTTGCTGGTCCGACAATGGGGTTCTCCTATCTGAAGGAAAGGACGGCATCATTGAGCCGTATTATATTTCACACGTGGAAGAATTCTCCACGGGCAAACAATGGCGTAACCCAGACTATCTGGGCAATCGCCTTGCGCGCGTCTCCACCGCCATAATGACGGCCCCGAGCAGGTGGACCAATGTGGGCAGTGCTAGTGTCAAGCACAAATGGTCTCTTGACCGAGAGGTTAATGATCCTCATACGGTTCATGGTCACAGAGAAGTTGGGGACCATTACAGCCCAACAGCGCTGGGAAACCATCCCGAAATCCACCAGATCCTTATGGTCAACGAGAGTGAGGCAGGAAGCGCGGCTCCAGGCCACGCTCCAAGCCAAGGGCCTAGTGCCATATCTTGGCAGGTCCTTAGCACCTCAGATCTGGATCAGATCGCGGCCGCTCTAAATCCTGAGCAGGTGGAACAGCTGGCGGACAGACTGTGCCAGCAAGACCCCTGGGCCGCTGGCCAGGGAGCCACGTCCGCCATGGCGACGCGTAACCGTCAGGCCACGCAGGGAAACCCGTCCGTTAATGGACTCAGAAATGATATGCCCGAACCGCAGGGAGACCCGCAGACGTTCGGCCGCATCTTCGGAGAGCCTGCTCGGTTTGAGCAGATGCCAGGGAGCCCCTCGCATAGCATGCACACACCGAGGGGTTTGACCCCAGTGGCGACGCCACCAGCGCAGTCTCCGTTTGGGACTCCTGGTCGATCTGCCACGAATGGCACTCTCATGGAGCGGATCGCTGCGGACAGAGCTGAGCATGCACAACTCTTTTGAACATGATGCCACTTGGCACGCCAACGAGTTTGCAGGGAAACCTGCCTGGCACTCCAATACACCACCGACCTTTTGCTGGTCAAACTACTGTTGCTGGAGTGCCTGATGACTACCGCGCAAGGGTGGCAGCTGCGGTGCAACAGGTGCAGAGTCACAACCTGCCCCACCCGAGTGGTCAGAGGTGGAGGCCAGCCTGGTCCTGGGAGCCAGAGGGTCCGAACCCACGTGACCCTGCTCGGCAACGAGCCTTCATCCCTGCCTTCAATGCTCATCCGAGCATGGCTCAGGGCCAGAGGCCAGCGCCAGCACCAAAGGATCCGCCACTGTACCCAGATGGGTCTAGAGTCCCGAACAGATTTGTTCGCGAAATGGCGGATCAGTTTCATAGCCTCACGAATGTGCGCTGCAGTGATCAGTCCATGTACCCGCACATGGCTTTCATGCCTGTACCGACAACGCCAGAGGTGGCCGTCCAGCCTACTGCCCATTCAATATGATCAGACAGTAGAGGAGTACCAGACTACATCAGACAGACGCACCACACTCAACAGGCGTGCTTCAGGCGCAGGCAGGCAGCACAGAGCGCACGTGACCAAGCACGTGCATCCGCACTTGAGGTCGTGAGGAACAGAGGCTCACCCATGCGAGGAAACTCGCCAGCCGCGTCGCCCGCAGCCTCCACAACGGCAGCTCCTCCAGCAGTGGTTGCCGTAGCGCCGGAGGCATTGGCTCCCGCAGGAGACTCTCCAGCTGCTTTCCTGGGCTCCGAGTCAGTCCTGGGGCGGCAGCGGCGGGTGTACCCTAGGGCGGCAGATGTGGAAATCTATACTGGGATGGAAGACACCTGCGCGGTGTGCCTCGAGGAGTTTCAGCCGATGGAGAGTATCTACCGCTTGCGGTGCAACCACCTGTTCCACGAGGAGTGCTGGAACTCGAATGTGGTGGGCCATGTTGCGAATCAGCGAGAAGGAGATCCACAGCAACCAGTATGTGCTATCTGCCGAGCGCCAGGCATTATAGCGTCATCGTTTCCACGGGCCGGCTCCTACACTCAGGCTCCCGAACAGGCAGCAAGGGAGTTGCGGGAGTTGAGGAGCACGGTGGAGGAGATGACGGCCAGTATGCTGGGCAGGCAGACAGCGCTGCCCCAGCAGCGGGGAAACCCGCCGGAGGAGGTGAGGTCGCCGATGGAGACGGGATACTTCGACCAGCTTATCCCGATGACGGCGCCTCAGCAGGGAAACCTGCCTAACACTCCACCTGTGCCGATCCTTCCGACTCATTACGAGCCAGGAGTCGGGCAGGTCGCTCCTCCGATGTCTCCCCAGAGCGGGGGTGGGGCCGAGCTACCGCTGGACCCTGAACAGCTGCGTGAACTGCGTGTCCGCCACTTCCAGACCCAGATGGATAATGCGCACACCACGTTCATGTTGGACGCCAATAATCCTGAGACTGAGAGTGCTTCGCTTGATCTCTCAGACTCTTCAGTGGCGACAGCGGCAACAGCAGTCAGGGCCGTCGAGCTCTCAGCAACGAACAATGAGTTCAACGAGCGGTTGCAGTATAGGGACCACCTCACGAATGAGGGATTACAGGACATCGCCTTTCATTCGTACTTGACGCTGACGCGGCGTACTACCCGCGAACAGCACACGAACATACGTGATGAGTATGCCAACTGGCGGGAGGAACAGGGCGCTCACGCCCAGAACGCGTCGTACTTCCAGTGCATCGTCCTGGCACGTATGGCTGCAGGGAGGCCAGGTGCCAGCACGACGCGGGGAAACCCGCCAAGGAGTGCGACCGAACTGCGGGGAAACCCGCCCGACAGCGCAGCCGGCACTTCAGAGACAGTGCGTATCAAGCAGCCTAGTAAGACCTTTCTTGAGGACGGTTGAAACTCAATCCTCATAGACGCGGGCTCGAAGATTAACATAATGGGAGGAAGCACGAGCCGCAAGTTCGTCCAGGCCGCTGAGGCACACAATCGTCCTTGCACGTTCGAACCTCGTTCCCGTAGGCGAGGGGTCGGCCCCAGCTGATACCGCGGGCACCTTCAGCATTGCCTGCGAGTACCAGGGCTCGACCCAGCTCGACTCGTACAAGACGAATATTGTGTCAGGCTATGGCAAGGACCTGCCAGCTATCCTGGGCCTCGACAGTATGCAGGACAAGCGCACTAGCATTGTGCTCGAACGAGGCCAGGAGAAGCTGATATCCCCTGGGAAGGGACAGGTCAAGATGGAACTCCCCGAGGGCTCCAAGATCATGCCAAACAACGAAGTTGCCATCAGGGCATCTGTCAATCAGGTGTGATCGATTCGGAGCCGCGGGGCAACCCGCCTTGAGCACAAGCACCACATCGTTCCAGACGGTGCTGACAGGCGAGCCGGCCCCTGCGCAATAGCGCCAACAATTGCAGGGAAACTTGCCTAAGGGGTTGCTCGAGACACTCGCCAAAGCGACGATGAGAGGCGACAGCGTCGATGATCTGGAGACGTTCGATTGCTTCGTAGCCAGGACACTGGCCCAGCATGGCGGACTTGTACCCATGGATGCTGCACGGTCGCGCCGGAAGATAGCGATGGGGTACTCGAGCCATGAGCTGCAGACGGTCAACGACGCAAGGTCGAAAGGCCTATTGAAGCAGCTGGTGGACAATCCATCTATGCTGGCCGCGTTTGCGGAGCAATCCGCCTCTGAGGCTACCGCGCGCTGCAGTGCTAAGCTCCAGCATCTGAGGGAAGCCCAGATGCTGGCAGACGTTGCAGGCGCATCTTCTTTATCTTGAAGATCGCAGGGCGACGCTGCCCCCTCGTCGCCTTGCCTAATGGTCGAAAGGCCAGGGGGTAACAAGGACAGCGGGGCCACCTGCCATAGTAAAAGAGTTTTCGTCATCGAAGATACGAGAGAGGCTTGCGCCGACCTCCGCGCCCGAGGTTATATCTCTGATCGCATTTCCCACAACGAGCTTATGAGGACTGTGGGCACAGATTACCTGGGCGCGGTGATCAGTGGGGACTATACTTTAATATGGGTCAGTATCCCAGGTGACTGGCACGTACGAACCCCAGGAAAGAGAGTGGCCCCACATTGGTCTCGTATTCAGAACCTTTTGACAAAAGCCAAGAAGCTCCGCATAAAAATCATAGCGTTTGGCCCCCCAGGATACGTTTGGAAGTTATCCCCAATACGTGATACTCTGGAAGATCTCAAGTTAACAATGGTACGGATGCGGTTGTGCCACTTCGGTATTCGGATTAATATGCAAGACAATACACCAAGTGGTACCTATATGCAGGTGGCAACATCAATACCGATTAGCTCTAAGTTGTGGGCATGTACGTGCAATTTGGCGATACCACAACATGTGTTGGACTGGTACGGCCAAACGGTACGACATGCCGAATGGCGAGCTCGGACACGTATCATTCTCATCTGTCACCTCAACGACAAAATCTTGGGAAGCAACACTACGCACGGAAACGTGCCGATATACTTGAACACCTATACACGTACGGATCACAACATCCATCACTATGTGACGACCAACAAAGGAGGACCGAAATGGTCTGATGTCATCCGACGTGTAACAATCAACCTGGATACCAACACGGTAATTCAGGATCTTGCAGTAGCCGATCAACCAACAGGATATGATTGGCATGCACCACTACCTACAGGGGTTGCCAACATCAGTACACGGATGTACTGGCAGCCTGAAGAACCGGTCATGCTTGGAAACGAGCCTACTCAATCACCACAGAAACCTAGACGCGTCATCGTAGATGACTGTCCTTCTCCCCTCCCGACTCTGGAGATTGAAGCATGTACCCACTCATCAACGACGATGGGCACACAGACCGGTGAACAAGACGGGCAAGTCTTACCTACGGAGTCGCGTATCAAACAGAAGGAAGGGCTCAAAGCCGAAAAGGAGGCAGGCATCAAGCCTCGCCGCATCAAAGAGCACGTTGAAGACGGAAACGAGGATTGCGGTGACGACTTGTCGGGACTCGGACAGGATCTTATGGCGACCTGGAGCACTGACGTCCCTGTTGGGCTGATAAGCTCAGATGAGGATGATGACCTGTTCCTTACCCTCACCACATCTATGCCCGACGCACACGCGGACAGATATAGCATAGTAGCTACTCTATGCTATGGTCACAACAATTGCGTGGATATGTCGGAGCTTTGTGGAGGTGAGGGTGGTATTTCAGAGCTTGCCTTCTCAAGGGGTCATTCCTCAGGAGGCAACTTAGACTAGACCGCGTGTGTCGACCTGGGAGATCCTTCGGTGCAGCGAGCTGTAGATCATTACTTCGCAGTATGCTACGTACGAGTAGCCATGCTACAGCCCAGTTGCCGCACCACAGGACCACCATCCTACTACAACTACAAAGCCAACCATAGCACTTGGGAGCAGCATCATAAAGAGGATTTGCCACACATAACTTATTGTGGCAAAATTGCTGTTACTCAAGATAATGCACGGAGGTGGTTTATACGCGAACAACCCACAGGAACATGGGTGGATCATATTTCCCCATGGAAAGAACTTGCCAACCTACCACATATCACAGCCGTACACATCGACGAATGTGCGACGGGACTTAAAGATACGGCTGGTGACTATATCAAGAAGCCGACAAATATCACCAGCAACGACGAGACGATTCATTAACCCTTTGATCGACTCAAATGCAACGGTCAGCATGCGCACGCACAACCGTGCAACAGAGAGCTTTCACTGGCACAAAAATACACTCGACGACTGCAGTCTGCCTTTGTGGAAGCCGTCTATTTGGCGAAAGCCATCGACACCACGCGCGGAGACGCGCCTACACGTACTGCGCACGCTTACCCTGCTGACCTTCTTGATCAAGCTGGGCCAGGAGAAGGTATGAGACGCATCGGCGATCGCATCATCCCAAGAGCGGCTACATGCCCAGCATGCATCGACAACGTCCGAAAGGGCGGTCCCAGCCACAACAGAGACCCTACACAGTGTAAGTATCATGATTATATCTCTGTATATTGGCCATGTCCTGCATACCAAAGGGACCTTACAAGAAGCAAGTGTGTTAAGAACCACCTGGACACTGAGCCTGGCAAATGTCGTTTTGCTGAGCCGTTCAAACTCCCAGATGATCATGATCCCGAGGGCAACAATGTGCCAGCTCGGTGGAAACCCTTACCCAAACCTGGGGAGGGCCAAGCTTCAGCATCGGGTGGCCGTCAGGGCGCTCACGCCAGGCCACCACGACCACGAGCCTTTGGGAACACTGATCCTACATCTGGCGCCAGCAGTTACGATATACTGCGAGACGCGCCCGAGCGTGGAAACACGCCTTCCGCGTCTTCTGGTGAGCCGCCACAGGTAGCGGCCCGCCGCGGCCGCCTACAAGGCGTACCACCACCACCAGATGCAGTTGACGAAGGGGACCGACTGCGGAGAGCTACAAGGAACCCTCTTGCCTCAACCGGCTCGGGGGCTCCACGATTGCCCGACTGGGCGAGATTTGACATCCAACGCAGTCTGCAAAATCTTCGTAGTCACGAACTCATGTAGTCAAAAAGGAATTCCGTAAATTGCACTTACAGTGGTATCATGCGAAGGAACCCAAGATGAGGCTAATCCTAGACAAAGTGGGACTGGATAACGTTCGACTAAATGTGATCAAAGAAATATGTGACACATGTCTGGAATGTAGAGCATGGGAACGTCCAGGTAACTCGACGCTACCTTCTGTAAGCCTTCCTGGAAATTGGCTCGATGAAGGCGAAGTAGATCTCATGTTTTACAAGAAACGAACCATATTTCATATTATGGACCGATGTATTCGCCTGGCAGCATGCCAAGAGATTTCCGATAGAGAACGTGACACTATACTCGACGCTTACCACTACTGCTGGATTGCCGATCACGGACCCTTCAAAGTCTTGTATTCAGATGGAGAAGGCGCCCTAAATAATGACACTGCCAAGGCCATGATGGCGAACAAGGGTACGACACTTCGTATCCGAGCGCCTGGCCAACACGCGACCTCGATCGAGTCACGCAACGGCATTCTTAGGGCCACTCTCCATATGATTGAGGAAGAGCCGAACAGACACAATATCCCTGTTGTATTTACTAGAGTATTGGCTGAAGGCATCTTCGTCACCAACGCTTTCACGTTTTACAACGGAGTATCGCCATACCAAGCACACACTGGGCGACAGCCCTCCTCTCTTCCTGACCTCGACAACCCTGACTTCCCTAAGGGGCCCGAGACGTCAGGCCACGAACGAGAACGCCGTGTGAGGGAAGTTAGCTTGGAAGCAATAACTCAAGCCACGGCGGTAGCTAAGACAAATCGTGCTCTCAGGGCTAAGACGGCCCCAGATGGTGCTCGCCTTTACTCATCAGGGGACTTGGTCGATTATCACCGACCTACAGCCACTAAGGACGATCATGGAGGCTGGAATGGCCCGTTTCCTGTGATCCGTAACGTGCCTGAACGAGGACACGTCGTCGTCAAGGCAGGATCACATGAGGTAATTGTAATGTATCATGATGCTCGCCACACGCTATACGTTGAGTGCCTCCTTACCAGGGAACTTGGCATGGACAACATGGCCATGCTAACCGTCCTTACATATGTGGCACACCTTGGTGCAGGGAAACCTGCCAAAGTCTTTGGCTATATCCCAGACTACAAGGGAAACCTCAATCTGTCGGACGACAGCAAGTTCCACCCGCGCGTACATCTTGCACTACAGTATCTCGTGCGAAATTATTTCCGAGTTGAACGTGTAGTAGCCGTGAGACTGGCCAAGAGCGTGTCTAGTCTACCTGCAGTTAAGTACGCCACCGGGTCTACATGATCCACTACGACAACGACGTCAACCCAGCCTTCCACTATTATGAGTGTGTGGGCACCGGCCTGAACATCTCTCAAATCACTGGTAGCACTCACTCCAGACTCATCCAGTGCCTGACGTCACATGTTCCTTCCTTAGGATTTCATGACGACCTTGCCAAGTATCAGCACTTGGGCACAACATCTGGAGAACATGACCAGCCTGGAGACAGGCCTCCACCAGACACCCCAGGTGCTTCATCACCAAGTGAAGGTCGCCTGTCTACAATCTACGAAGAAAGCGAGGAACATGACATCGAGGCTATGATGATGGAGGAGTGGTACGATGAACTACGTATGGACCTTCATCCCACAACGGTTACCGACGATCATCTCTACTGCGTCCCAACAACTATGCTGCCCGACCAATGTGTTCTGGTCTCAGCATCCGTGGACGAGGAAGATATCATAGTGTCGGAAACGCTCGGAGACGAGCCTGAACCACAAGAGCCCTGTCTTATCTCTCTATGCTCGACTACACCTGACGAGGGCTATTCTCTTGACAGTGATGAACATGGTCCTTATGTTGAGTTATGTTTCACACCAGAAATGTCAAAGGTAGTGTTGGATCAGACCCAACTTGCACAGCTTGAACTGACATGGTCGCAACGATGAGAGTATATGTATCATCGGCTGCTAAACGCGCTGTGGTAGTCAAGGAAGACGACCTACTCACCAAAGCCGATATAGCAGCACACCCTAAAGAGGTTAGTGAAGCTTTGTACACCGAACTCAAGATCTGGCTTGATAACCGGTGCTTGGAGATGTATGACCTATCTAAAGCTTCCAACATCATGACACCCAGATATGTATACAAGTGGAAGTTTGTGAAGGTAGGCACCGAGAACGTTAGAACCATCCGTCTCAGACTTGTCCTTCGCGGATTCATGGACACGGAGGCGTTTGATGTAGAAGCCTTCACAGGAACTGCTCGAAGACAGTCCCAGAGGCTCCTGGCAAGTGAGGCGGCATGTCATCCAGAATGGATCTTAGCATCTATGGATATCGACAAAGCGTTCCTCAAATGTCTGACCTATGAGGAACTTGCTCATGCCACCGGCGAGGAAACTCGCATGGGTTGCTTCACTCTTCCACCAGGAAGCGCCCAAGTGCTTCGTACACCTACCAGGCTTCTCTTCTTACGATGAAAGCCGACACTGCCTCAGGTGCCTCAAGCCAGGGACGGGTACAAAGGACGCCCCAAGAGCGTTCTCCCTCAAGCTTCGTACGACCACACGAGCTATAGGCCTTACACCGACAAGTTACGATCCTGAGTTTGAATTCAGTCAAGATCTGTTAACGGCAAAACATGTCGACGATATCAACATGACAGGCCTAGAGAAAAACGTAGATGACTATGTACAACGTGTCGGAAAGGTGTTTGGCAAATGCAAGCTCAACAAACATTCCTATACGAACTGCGCCGTTCGCTACACCCAGAATGAACAAGGGGATGTGATCATGGATCAGGACGAGTACATTAAACAACTACGTCCTATCACACACCCTGAACTTACGGGAGCGGCGGCTGACGCCAAAGCTACCAAACTCATCACCGAGATGTTGATAGCCTGCGAGGAGCTCTCGCATATGCCCTTCTTACCCAAGTCTGGCTTATGGCGCATGTGGTCACTCTCCAGAAAAGCCAAGAGCCAACCAACTTACAAGTCAGACGACTGAATGCTGTGACGCGAGAGCTGATCAGCAGCCCGAAACGCATCACCTTCCCACGGATGAAACCGACGAGCGAAGTAGACATACACAGTGATTCGGGGTATCGGAAGCTCACCGGGGAGGAAGACGATGAGACCAAGGGCTACGGCATCCGTGGGGCTAACGTATTACGGCGAGGAAACTCGCCTCAAGGCAAGTCCGTTATCCACCTTTGCGACGGACTATGCAAATCACACCGTCTGCAGGTGAGGTCCAGCTATGCCGCTGAAAAACCTGCAGCTGCACACGACCTTGCTGAATGAATGTTATCCCACGCTCATCACTCTCCACGAGCTCAAGGCAGGGGCACTTACTCCACGGCAACTACGTGATATGCGTGAAGTTGGAGGCCTAGCCATTAAAGTATCCCTTACTATAGACGCTGAGTGTGTGTATAAATCGCTATCCAGCACAGATCTTAAGATACCGACGGGACGGACTTTGCTGGGACATATCAGCCGGATACGTGAGCTCATGGATATAGGTATAGTGCATAACGTACAGTGGTGTGATACTAGAGACATGACCGCAGATGGGCATACCAAGGGGAGTATCGATCGGGAGCTGCTTTTGGAGGTGATGTCAGCCACTCAGTCATTTAAGTATGACGTGAAGCAGTTTGTTCCCTTTCGGGGTCCTGAGGACAGAAACAAGCCTAAGCCAAATCAGTTTTAGTCTGTCCTTGTTGCCCCCCGCGGTCCAGTCTGCCAGCACGGGCGCCTAATACAGAGGCGCCCTCCTAGTTGCTCGGAAACGAGCCTTACTTTCCACGCTTGGCAACGAGCCTGTTCAGATCGATTCAGGCTCTTGCTTTAATACCCTTTTGCTCGGGGAGGTATAGCCTGTTTGGCTTACCTCTCGCCGGGCCGATAGCCCTTTGATGTCCAAGGGGCTATTTTGCGTATGCGTGAAAATGCTTTGCGAGGACACTCGCCTTACAGTCTGGTGTTAGGCCAGACTGTACGTACTGTTTTTCTTGCAAGCAGTCGCGCGCGCGGCCTTTGTGGAGCCTAACGGCTGCGCGGCTATACTCACCGTCTCCTCCCCTCCCGACTTTAAGGGTATCCCTTTGGGAGATGTTATATAGGATCGGGAGTATAGCTCGCGCGCCGTTGCCTTCGGCTCAAGGCACGCGCGCCCTATTTGCCCGGACACTGCTGGTGTTCGCTACGTGCTGGAAAGATCATCGCATCGATCTTATCCTAGCTTATCCGTCCACTCCCCATACTGAACTAACCCAGCATGGCATCGGACGCTATCTGCCATCCGCTTCCCATGGGATCGGATGCTATTTGACTTTCCATAGTCACTTCAGACTCGCCCAGGGGCGGATGCGTATCTGACCCCCCCCCCCCGGGACCCCCCCCCCCCCTCGCGGGGGGAGGGATCAAAAGGAAGGGGCTTCCCTTCGACTTAAGTACGACGTTGCTACGGTTTTCTCTCGGTGGCAGGCTTGCAGAGGAGAGTGCAGGGAAAAGGGGACGATGGAGACGTAGGGAAAGAGGACAACGGATGCGTCGACTGAGCACACGCCGACGGGGGGTCCACACGCCGACAGGGTCGGGGGAGATTTGCAACTCCAACCGTAATTCGGAGCGCGACTCAACACAGTGGCCGCCACATGAGCGACGCAGAAAAACGGGATCTTCTTCACCGAAGTTGGCGCGTAAAGAAGCTTGCCGCGTAAGGTCGCGCGTAAGCGCCCTCGCTTCCCATGTGACGCGCCTCGCTGGCGGCCCGCGGGAGCCCTGGCGTGAGGTCGCTATGTCATCTCGCGTAAGCCTTGGCGCAAGGTCGCATGTCTCTCGTCTCGGCGATTAGCGAGGGGGGGGGTCAGAAGGATAATGCCCTCTCAGAAGGCGGCGGGGCTTCTCAGAAGCCTCCAGCCTTGTGAGAAGCTGTCTGTGCCTCCTGGGAAGGCTCAGAACACTTCTCAGAAAGCCAGGGAACTTCCGAGTCCTCTGAGAAGGCCCGCCCCCTCTCACCTCTCCCCCTCGCTCGCCGCCGACTCCGAGCTGGACAGGACCGACGGTGGCTGTGGTGCTCTACCAGCCCCGGAGCACCAGGCCCACTCCGCCCAGACTTGCGCGACGCAGCGGAGGCGCAGCTCGAGTAGGGGACGACGCAGCCGCCTCCCCACCCACCCCCCCACGGGCTGGCCGACGATCGTCGCTCCACGTGCCTCCACCGCCCTCTGGACGTGAGCGCCCTGCGCAGAGGCGCCGCGCCGCCTGGGGCGGGCGGGCCGCCCCGGGGAGCAGTGCCCCGGAGGCACCGTGGCGTGCCCACGGGAGCCTCGGCCACCAGCGCTGCGCGGATTTACGGTGTCGGCGGCGAGCGAAGGGGGGGGGAAGTTTCGGGTTCGAGGGCCGAGGTTTTCGGGCGTCTTCGTCGTCTCTCGGCGGTTCTCCACCCTCGAGATGCGTTCAAGCCGCTGCGCCTCGCCGAGAGCGTTCCGGGGGTGCCCGGATTGTCCCGAACGGCCGCCGGAGATTTGAGTTATGACTCAAAACCAAATTCGGTGGCGCGCCAAGGGGGAAATGAGAAGGAGAAGGCATTCTCAGAAGGCGGCGGGACTGTTCAGAAGCCCACGCGCCTTCTGAGAGGATTTCTGCGGCGCCGGCGAAGGCTCAGAAACTTCTCAGATCGCCGAGGAACTTCCGAGCCTTCTGAGAAGGTCTTCTCCTTCTCACTTCCCCTCCTCGCTCGCCGCCAAGCCTCGGCCACCAGCGTGGGTTCACAGCAGGACCGCGTCGTGTCTAGCGGCGGCGACCCGTCGCGCGCGTTCAACGTTGAACGCCGCTGGCGACCCAGAATCGGTCGATGTAGTCCGATCTGATGTTTCGGAAACAGCCGATCGTTCAAGGTGGGACGGGCCCCGCGGTGTTAGGAACCAACGCCGGGGTCGACCGACACGAACTTGCGGGACGTGTTTCTCCCCGTCCGCTTCTCCTCCCTTGGCGTGGGTTTGTCTTCTCTCTCCCCCCAGCCTCCTCTTCTCCCCTTGCCTCTCCCTCTCCTCCTCCCTTTGCCCTCCCCGCCCTGGGGGCGCGAAGTTACTTGCGCCGCGCGACCCTCCCGAGGTGTGGGTCCAGGGAATTTCGCCCGCAGCCTCGTGGATGCTCTGGCGCCTGGGCTGCACAGGCCCGCACCGAAGCGCCTCCAGCCAATCAGGTGACTACAGGGTAGAAAAGCAGCCTCCCTGCGGACCTGGCGTGTCCACTCCCCCCGCTCTGCTCGCAGCTGCCTCCCCCTGCTCCTGTCGTCCGTCCGTCCTGCTCGTGAGCGTACCGATGCGGCCCTGACGTCCGCCGATAAGGCTTCTTCAGGCCGCGGCCCCTCGAGGTCCCGACCGCTGCCCCGTGGGCCGTGCTTCCGTCCTGGATCCGCTGCTGCTGCTCCCGGGGCCCGCTCGCCAGGCCCGGGTGCCGACACCGAGGCGAAACGCCGGGATCGAGCAACCCATTTCGGCGGAGACTTGGGGCTCCCTCCTCTGCCCATCTCTGCTGCCCCTCGCTGGCACCGCTTGGACGTGTGTGCCCTTTGTCTTCTCGGCGAGGGCCATCGAGGAGAGCCCCGGATCCTGTCGCAAAGAGCGACGCACGACACCGAACACTGCACGGCAGCTGGACGTCCGAGCGATGGCAACTCTCCCGCCACCCGGGAGCGGGCCTGGACCCTCCGCCGCAGGCCGCCACTGCCGCCGCCTGCGCCCAGGCCGCGGCGAGGGTGCTGGCGTCGCCGCCGCCGCCGCGGGCGGCAGCGGCGGAGGCCC
>CAUYUJ010020793.1:327204-399704 GCA_963575745.1 Prorocentrum cordatum | reverse complement strand
AGTAGCAGTAGTAGTAGTAGTAATACTAGTAGTAGTAGTACTAGTAGTAGTAGTAGTAGTAGTAGTAGTAGTAGTAGTAGTCGTAGTCGTAGTCGTAGTTCTAGTAGTAGTAGTAGTAGTAGTAGTAGTCGTAGTAGTAGCAGTAGTAGCAGTAGTAGTAGTAGTAGTAGTAGTAGTAATGGTAGTGGTCGTCGTAGTTGGCGTCGTCGTCGTAGTTCTCTCAGTGGCATTAAAAATAGTAGTAGTAGTAGTAGTAGAAGAAGACGTCGTAGTCGTAGTAGTAGTAAAAGTAGACGTCGTCGTTGTAATCGTAGTGGTAGTAGGAGTAGTAACAGTAGCACCCGTGATATCAGTAGTAGCAGTAGCAGTAGCAGTAGTAGTAGTAGTAGTACTACTACTAGTAGTTGTGGATTGAGCAGTAGCAGTAGCAGTAGCAGTAGCAGAAGCAGCGGCATCAGTAGTAGTAGTAGTGGCAGTCGTAGTAGCAGTAGTAGTAGTAGTAGTAGTAGCAGTAGTAGTAGTAGTAGTAGTGATATTAGTAGTCGCAGTAGTAGCTACACTAGAAGGAGAAACTATTAGTATTGGTAGTAGGAATCGTAGTAGTAGTAGTAGTAGTAGTAGTAGTAGTAGTAGTAGTAGTAGTGGTAGTGGTAGTAGTAGTCGTAGTAGTAGTCGTAGTCGTAGTACTAGTAGTAGTAGCAGTAGTAGCAGTAGCACTTTGCGTAATTGTAGTGTAGTAGTAGTAGAGGTAGTAGTAGTAGTAGCAGCAATAGTAGTAGTCATAGTAGAAGCCGTTGCCGTCGTAGTCGTAGAGGTAGTCTGCGTCGCAGTCTTGGCCGTAGTCGAGCAGTAGTAGCCGCAGTAGTAGTACTGGTTGTATCAGGAGTAAGATTAGTACTCATAGTAGTATTTGTTGCAGCAGCAGCAGCAGCAGCAGCAGTAGTAGTAGTAGTAGTAGAAGTAGTAGTAGTAGTAGTAGTAGTAGTAGTAGTAGTAGTAGTAGTAGTGGTAGTAGTAGTAGTAGCAGTAGTAGTAGTAGTGGTGGTAGTAGTAGTAGTAGTGGTAGTAGTAGTAGTAGTAGTAGTAGTAGTAGTAGTAGTAGTAGTAGCAGTAGCAGTGGGGGTTGTGGTGATGGTAGTCTTAGGGACAGTAGTCGTAGTTTTAGTCGTAGTGTTCAGATGTTGTTGATGCTTTCAAAGCACTGGGATGTCGGAGAAAAACAGATGAAGGATATCCGGGGAGGGGGGAGAGAGGAAGTCGGGGATGGAGGAGGAGGAAGAGGAGGAAAAGGAGGAGGACGAACAGTATCAGGCAGCATGGACAGAAAAGAGGCGAACAGGAGGAGGGGTGGCCAAAGAAGAACGCGAGGAGCGGGTAGGAAGGTGATGTGTTGACAGTCAGGTGTAGGACGCGGAGGACGGCGTGGTGGAGGAAGAGGTGGATGAGGATTGGCGAGGTAGAAGGAGAAGCAGGAAGAGGAGGAGGAGGAGGAGGAGGGGGAGGAGGAGGAGGAGGAGGGAGAAGAGGACAAGGAGGAGCATGATGTTCGTAGAATGTTATGTTCATCTGCCCCCTCTCTTCCCTGCTTGCACACTTACCATCCGCCCTAACAGACAACATCTTTGCCCAGTCCTCTTTGCCAGGCCTATTTCCCGCACTCGCTTGCAGCATGCGCTGGTTCATCACATGCGAGGGTTTTACCACGTTGACCTAGCAACAGACAAGGAGAAACGCAGGAGGAGGTCCAGACAACTGTCAGAGCCGCGGCCCGACGAGGCCGCCCCGGCGTCGGCCAGACGCCTCCCGGCGAGGAGCCCGCCCGCCAGGACACTTCGGCGGCGGCGGCGCCGCCATCGCCGCCGCCGCCGACGACGACGACGGCGAAGAGGCTCGAGGATCAAACAAGCACATGAACACAAACTTTCGAAGCTCCGCGTGGACCTCTTGCATCGGCGCGGGGCCACCCTGGCGTCGCCTCCAGCCCCGCCCCTGGCGCACTCCGCGCGCCAGGGAGGGGGGCTCAGGGCAGATCCCGGGAATCGTTGCCGAGAGCCGAACGTGTATGTTCATGCTGTTATTCCTTGTCTAGACTCCCGCCAACAAAAAAAGAGGAGTTCTTCATTTGAAGTGGGCTTGGTCTTCGACGGGGCTGGTGCCGTGCCCGGCGACAGCCATGCGTTGCTTCACGATTTGCTTTTCTTGGCGTGGCACCTCGTCCAAGGAATAGTGCAAGCACGTTGCGCCGAGATTGGGTGTAGCACGGACTTGTACTGTTTGCGATGCAGAGGTGGACTAGACGCGCCCGCAGGCAGGTCGTGTTGTCATCGGCGCCCAGGTCCCGCAGCCCAGGGCGTCACCAGTCGACGGACAGTTTTGCTTGCGCCTGCCGAGTGAGCAACCTGCGGTCAAGACGCTGGAACAATGATCCCCCGAGGCTCGGGAGGGGTTTTTGCTTTCGGGCCGACCGTTCCTTCGATCCAGGTCGGGGGGCCTGTTCGTGGCCGAGGCTCGCCGTGGTCAGACAAGCCCCACCGTTCCTGATTCCACGTCCCCAATGGCACTGCGATGCTTGTATGGCGCGACCGACAGCATACCGTTGTATTTCTGGCGCCGAAGGCGCAACCTACGCGCCACCAACAGCAGCCCGCAGTGAACTCCAGGGGCCGAGCACGCAACCTATTCCGCAATCGACAGCACGCCTCTGTAAGCTTCGACCGGCTATGGCGCAGGCCATTGTTGTGGCGCCGCAAGTAGCAGGCCGTTGTGTTTCGGGCCGCCGGTTGCGCACTATGCCAGGCAACCCGATAATAGCAGGCATGCGTTAGATTCGGCAGCAGGTTGTTCAAAACACGGCACATCCCGTTGAACAATTGATGACACAACCCATGGCGCAACCTAGGGCGCAAACCATGGGCGGCGCAACCCATGGCACACCCCATCGGCGGTGCACCCGTCGGCAGGTTCTACGGGGATGCACCTGGTTTGTGCTCGCAGTTTGGGCTGGCGGTGGGGCCCAAGCGGCGAGCCGTCTTGTGATTCGGGTGACCTTTTCAGGGGGGCCGTCGTGGCAGCGGTTGGACGCAGCGTGGAACATTGGAAAGGACTGTGTCCAGGACTGGTCCAGTGGTTGATATTGAGCCAAAGTGTGTTGAGCGTCGCGAGGTTTCTCGGCGTCCCTCTTCTCGTGGTCGCGTTCATCCCCTCCCGTCCTCGTCGAGGTCCTCCTCTTCCTCCGCGCTGTCCGCCTTCTGCCGGTCCTCCTTGTCCTGCTGGCTCGTGCTCCCCCTCTTCCTCTTCGACCTCGTTCTTCTTTGTATTAATCTCATCGTTCTCCCCCCTCTTGTGCTCCTCGCGCTCCTCGTCTGCCTTGGCGCCTTCCTCGTCCTTGCTTTGCCCATCATCCTCCTTCACGCTGTCCTCCTGGTCCTCCCCCTCCGCCCCGTGCTTCTCGTGTTCGTTCTTGCCGTCGGGGTCCCCATCCTCGCAGCCATCCTCGTCCACATCCACATCCTTCCCTGTCCTCTCATCCTCTTTCCTCTTCCTTTTCCCGCCTTTTACCCCCCCGTCTCGCAGGAGATCTTTCCAGGCCCGAGTGCCCAACGACGGCACCGCATGTGCCTCAGTGCGCTTGCAGTTCACGTGCTGGCGCACTTGATAACATGCTTCAAGCAGCCAGCGCCTCCCTACCCTTCTTGTTCGGTCTGACATTGACGCTTCCGAGCCGGAAAGTCCGAAAGGTCAATCAGTTTATACAGGCTGCGCTGGACTGTAGGCTCTCCACCGACGCAGACAGCAAGCATCTCGGTCCACAGCGAGCACGCGGACCCAGGCAGTGTCGAATCCTCTGCGCTGGTCAGCTGCAACGGACACGACCAGCCATCGCCACCCAGAAGACCAACCCTGGCAAGTTCCCGCCGCCAGAACTTGTGGCAACCAGCTCCGGGATTGCTCCGTGCCCACCGTGTTTCACACCGCCAGGCTCCCGCGGGTTCTCTTGCCTCGGTCCGCGTGTTGGCTGCGAAGGGCCCTGGTTCTTGCTGGCTCGGGCGAGCGCTACGGGCTGCGTCACGCGAGTGTGGTCCTCCTCGGGGGAAGCGGGTGCGTCGGAGGGCAGGAGAGCAGCCGCTGGGGCGACGGACGAGGCGGACGCCGGCGACTTCCCCCCAGACGCGTACAGGACAGGAGGGCCTGAATCCGAAGAACGACATTCTGGGCCTCCTAGATGGGGCCCGAGTAGATGGGGTCGGAGGACCCCTCCGCCTCGCCAATGCATCGCCGATGCGGCTCGATGTAGGGCCCAATTTGTTTCACGTCGACGTCGCTTATGCATCGCCGACGTCGACGATGCATCGCTGGTGCATCCCCGATGCATCGCTGGTGCATCGGCGATGCGGCGCGATCATCCGACCGCATCTACTCCGACCCCATCTAGGAGGCCTCTAAGGAATACCGCATCAACGTTAGGCTTTCGTGGGCGGAGTTCTTGGAGAACTGCGCCGGGCCCTCCCCTGGCGAGCTCCTCGGGCCAGGGAGGGGGGCCCTCCGTCCATCCAGGAGGTCACTTTGTGCGGAACACGACTGCTGCTGATGTTCTTTGGGGGTGGTTGCATGTGTTGCTCGTTGTACTAGCTAGCAGGTTCCTTGAGGTTTCAAACGTTGTCCTAAGGATAGAAAGCGCTCGTCTGAAGACAAACTCCTGTAGTATGCTCTTTCATTTCCCGCTGGATGCCTTCAAGTGATTCCCAGACGCATTGCGCTGCGAATCTCGAGACCATCTTGTTGTTTTGTGTCATCGTCTTGAATCCGCACCGTCCTTACCCACCCGCCTGCCCCTCCTCTTCCTCATCCCCCTCTTCTTCTTCCCCCCTCATCTGCCGAAGGAAACGGGTCCTTGACCCCGGGGCGTCCCCCGAACCAGCTTTTCATATGTTGATGGCCCTGAGGCCCGCGGAGGTCGAAACTGGCGCAGCATCTGAAGACCCGTCCCTCAGGACCCCGCTTCCTCGTGTTTACCCTCGACATCCACTCCCATCTCCCTCGTCCTCATTAGTGTAGTCTTCCTTTCCCCGTCTGTCCTGAAGAGTCCACACGTCGCTTCCCGCCTACACCCTCATGTTCCGGCAGCATCCAGAAGCTAGTGACCGGCATGGATTCATTGCGGGCAAGAGTGGGCGGGAATTAGTCGGTGCCAGCGGTTCAGTGGAGGGTGACCGAGCTCTGACGGTGTCCGTTCTACGGGGTCGATTGGCGGGAGGAGAGTGTGGCCGATGGCAAGCATGAGAAGCGGGGTCCTGAGGGAGGGGTCTTCAGATGTTGCGCCAGTTTTGGCCTCCCAGGGCCTCAGGGCCATCAACATATGAAAAGCCGGTTCGGGGGACGCCCGGGGTCAAGGACCCGTTTCCTTCGGGGGCCAAGGAGGAGCAGCAAGCGGAGAAGGAGCAGACAAAGAGGAGGAGCACGCGCGGAAGAACGGTGAGAGGGGACAGTGGCGGAGGAACGTAGCATATGGGTGCCTTCACCACGCTGCGCGAGCACCTACCATGTCAGCGGGGCGCACGGGACAGGTTATCGCTGGTCCCATTGCCTCGCTAGAGACTTTTTGCGCACCTCCGCGGCAGGATCGGAGATCACGTCCAGTATTGGAGCGAGCGCCTCAGCTTGCACTTGCTGTCCAGATCAGTCATCGCATGCAAGCCATGGCTTGGTCTCTGATCGGGAGCTCCTTGTGGCTGGAGAGGCGAGGATTGTCGTACCCCCCTTCACTGCTTCTTGCTCCTTCCCCTCCCCATTCCTCCACCGCCTCCTCCTGAATCCTCCCCTCACGCGTCCATCTGGCCATACATACCCACCCCTCCTCTATGTTTCCTTCCCCTGGTCTCTATCATCTTTCCCTCCCCACCTTCGGCACGAAGGAAACGGATCCTGAGAGAAACGGTTCAGGAAGAAGAATTGGTCCAGGGGGAAGGCCCTGGGATCCAGGACCCGCTTCCCCCAGACCTGCATTGCCAACAATCCGCCGTCTCGCCCACAGTGCCAGCCTGAGGACCCCGCGATGGACCCGCTCAGGCTTTGAGCTGCTCCAGCCCCGCCGCCGAGGTGAGAATCCACACTCCCGACGAAATGTTCTCCACCCGACAAGTTGAGAATTTCAGGCCTACACAGAAGAGGAGGATGCGTGCTGGGGGGCCCTGGGCGCCAGGGGGGGCGCAGTGCGCGGGGGACCCAAGGTCCCTTAGGCCCCCCGCGCGGGTGGGGGTGCCGGGGGGGAAGAGAGGCTAGGCTGGGGCACTGCCAGTGCATGGCCCTGGGCCCGTGCCGCTGGGTGGGGCCGCAGGGCTGCGGGCGATACTGGCGGCGTCTCGAGGAGGGCCGCCAGATCGCCCCAGGACGCCCCGGGACCCCAGCGCACCGGGCTCCGACGTGAGGTCGGACGCCCGTGCGCTGGCTCCCGGCCATGGGGAGGGTGACGCCGAGCGGCTGGGGTGAGCCCACCAGCCGCCCCGGCGATATTTAAGATCCCCTGGCCGGTGTGGCCCCGGTGGGGGGGGGCGCCGCGGCCGGACCGTGGAGTCCCAAGGGGCGCGAAGAAGAAGAAGAAGAAGAAGAAGAAGGAGGGGGGAGGAGGAGGAGGAGGAGGAGGAGGAGGAGGAGGACGAGGAAGTGGACCAGTGAAAACCCAAGAGTCATCAACGATGTTGGAATTAACCCTCCCTCCAAGCTCCCTCTTCATAGGCCCCTGCAACGATTCATTTCCATTGAGGGAACAGCCTCGTTGGAAGACAACCGTTTGACGATCCTGAAGCATGCCAAGACATTATTCTCCTGATTTCAACGCCACGTACCAGCCTGACTGCTGCGTTTTGGCGATCCGGAATCGTGACATAACACATAACACCATTGTTTGGATTTCAACACCGCGAATCAACGTGACTGTTGCATCCGCATAATCCTAAATCCGTCCAAAACACAACTCCTTGGTACGTTGATCATGGGAGTCCGTGAAACTCTTGCAGGTTTTAGAACAAATACGCGCGGCGCTAAAGCGAGAGCCACATTTTGAAAAGGAACTGCCTTCAACCCGTGAAACTCTTACAACGTTTACAAAGAATGTGCGCGGCGCTGAGGCGAGAGCCACATTTTGAAAACGATCCGCCTTCAATCCGTGAAACTCTTGCAAAGTTTAGAAGGAATACGCGCGGCGCTAAAGCGAGAGCCACATTTTGAAAAAGATCCGCATTCAATCCGTGAAACGCTTGCAACGTTTACAGAGAATGTGCGCGGCGCTAATGCGAGAGCCTCATTTTGAACACTACCTGCCCTCAATCCGTGAAGCGCTTGCAAATGTTACAACGAATACGCGAGGCGCTAAAGCGAGAGCCACATTTTGAAAAAGGAACCAAAACGAATGTGCGCGGCGCTAAGGCGAGAGCCACATTTTGAAACGGAACCGCCTTCAATCCGTGAAACTCTTGCAACGTACATATATATATATATATGTATATATATATATATATGATATAACGGGCGTCCAGGGCCCTGGGCCCCGGGGCCGCACACTTTTTCCAAAATCCCCCCCCCCCTGGTACCGAATTTAGCCCTCGCGGTGCGGGGCCCGTTTTCGGTGTCCCGGGGTGGGTATTTCAGCCTAGAGGTGGGCGAAGATAGCCGTTGGCACGCTCGACTCGAAGCCGCGAGACCCCCGAGCCCACCATGACCTGCCCACAGCGGCACAAGAGGCCCCCAAGACCCCTCAAGAAAGCACCAAGAGCGCCCCAAGAGGGCCTAGAAGGAGAAAATATCGTCCCCATCCCTTCGGAAAACGTACATTTTTATTAGATTCGGCTTTGGGATTGTCGCAATGTCCCGAACGGCCCCTGAGGCCCCCCAGATCGCCCCAAGAGGAGCCCAAGAGGGCCCCAAGACGGCCCACGAGGACTTCAGGACGGCTTAAGAGGCGCCCAAAACGGCCAAAAACGGCCCCAAGGCGGCCCAAGAGGCGGAAATCGGACTCACAGCTCGAGCCCTCAGCCCCTGGAAAGCCCCCGAGATCCTCTGCAGGCACCCACGAGGCTCCCAACAGACCACAAGATGCCCCCAGGACGCCCAAAAGAGGCCCCAAGAGGCCCCGAGCCGGCCCCCAAGAGGCCGCAAAATTGTTTCCAAGAAGCTCCCCCGAGGCTTCCCAAAGGACGCCAACAGCCATCCCAGATGCTCTTGACCCACAACCCGGGCGCGGAGGCAGGATGGGCAGGCCGCGCGGGTCCAGGCAGCACGCTGTTGTCTTCCGTTTTTTCCGTGATCTCCTCCACACGCATACCGTCGTTGACTCCTACGCCCTCGCTGGTGTCGTAGTTCGGTGCGTTTCCAGAGAAGGCGGAAGAGGAAGAAAGAGTGGGAGAGGTAAGCACGAGGACTTTGGAGAGGCCTCCAAATCCACCCAACGATGACAAGAGCGGCCACGGCGACGGCGGCGCGAGGAGGACGAGGAAGAGTAGGAAGGACGATCTGGAGGAGACGAAGGAGGAGGAGGACGAGGACGAGGAGGAGGAGGAGGAGGAGGAGGAGGAGGAGGAGGAGGATTCGCATTAGGAAGGGGCAGAAATGACGAACAGGACGAAAGGGGGGAGGAAGACGATGAGGAGCACGAAGCGACGAGCGAGGACCGAGGAGCGAGGAGGTTGGTTGGTTCTCCTGGTTTTCGCTCGAGTCGCCTCTCTCTCTCTCTCTTTTTTCTCTCTCTCTCTCTCTCTCTTTCTTTTCTCCTCGGGCATCCCCCCCGTTGTGTCCCGAGGTGCTCCCCCGGCCGCGAGACGCGGTCAAGGGGGGGTGCCCGGGGGGCGTTCAAGGTTAAAGGTTGGTTGGTTCTCCTGGTTTCCGCTCGAGTCTCCACTCTCTGTCTCTCTGTCTCTCTGTCTCTCTGTCTCTCTCTCTCTCTCTCTTTCTCTCTCTCTCTCTTTTCTCCTCGGGCATCCCCCCCGTTGTGTCCCGAGGTGTTCCCCCGGCCGCGAGACGCGGTCAAGGGGGGCTTGCCCGGGGGGCGTTCAAGGTTGATGGCGCGGTGCCCCGAGGCGCCCCCCCGGCCGCGAGGCGCGGTCAAGGGGGGGTGCCCGGGGGGCGTTCAAGGATGATGAAAGCGCGGTGTCCTGAGGCGCCCCCGCGGCCGCGAGACGCGGTCAAGGGGGGGCGCCCGGGGGGCGTTCAAGGTTGAAGGTTGGTTGGTTCTCCCGGTTTCCGCTCGAGTCTCCACTCTCTCTCTCTCTCTCTTTCTCTTTTCTCCTCGGGCATCCCTCTCGTTGTGTCCGGAGGTGCTCCCCCGGCCGCGGGACGCGGTCAAGGGGGGGTGCCCGGGGGGCGTTCAAGGTTGATGGCGCGGTGTCCCAAGGCGCCCCCCCGGCCGCGAGGCGCGGTCAAGGGGGTGCCCGGGGGGCGTCCAAGGTTGATGAAAGTGCGGCGTCCTGGAGCCCCCCCGGCCGCGAGACGCGGTCAAGAAGGGGTGCCCGGGGGGCGTTCAAGGTTGAAGGCGTGGTGTCCCGAGGCGCCCCCCTGGCCGCGAGACGCGGTCAAGGGGGGGTGCCCGGGGGGCGTTCAGGTTGAATGCGCGGTGTCCTGGATGCCCCCGTGGCCGCGAGACGTGGTCAAGAGGGGAGCGTCTGGGGAGCTGCGTCTTGACGTGCCCGCCCACCGCGTGTATCATATTGCTTGCATCATTGTGGCCACATGCATGTCCAGCTCAATCAGTATACGCCTGCGTTGTATGTCGCCAAGGTCCAGGGGGGCTGGACAAATCCCCAGATGCCCTCAAAAGCGTTCGACGGGCCCCCATATCGATGTCTTTCGGTTGTGAAAAGCTCAACCGCAAACAATCGACAGCCTTGAGTATTATGTTGCGTTGGCCGCCCGCCTCGGCCACCGCAGTAGCGCATTTCCGCCTTCCTGCCAACTCGCTTCGGCCGTCAAGAGATGCACCATGACACCTGATCCAATGCATCAGTACGAGTGTGCAACCACGCGCATGCCACACCCCATTGCCACGCCTTTATCACAGCCTCGCTACGGGTGCGACATTGCACCCGCGCGCGTCAGTCCGCGTGACAACCGATGCCTGCGTCATTGCACCATCGATCCCGGCGTCTCCTTTCACCCAACCTGCACGCTTTCCAACCACCGCCGTCGCATCCAGCGTAGGATGCGTCGTCACCCTAATATACGGTGGCTTTTGGCTTCGCAGGGACGGAGCGTTCCCACCCTAAGGCGCGCCCTGATTCCTTGAACCGTTGCATCACCAAGCGCCTGCGCCAATGCATTTGCAATCCTGGTGGCCATCGCATTGTCTCGCCTGACCGTTTCCAGTTTCAAGCCTACGTAATCCGATGTACCATCACGCCTCGACAACTACATCCGCACTCGTGAACCATGTTCCATGCGACCGATCTCATCGCCACGTTTGGAGAAAAAAATCGCCAGCACGCAGTTATTGCCTGAACACTTCCACTGTTGCACTTGAGCCAGTGTGCCTCACCACGCTATTTGTGCCCATTCGGCCACTCCCACACTGATATGCATCACGTGCCACATGGGATACAGCCTCAAAGGATGGAAAGATGACGATGTTAGCGGTCCTGCCCACCCCCCTTCCACGATGTCCCCCTTGTCATCGTTCCCTCATTTGGCTTTGCCGCGATGATTCCGCATGCCTGATAGAGCCTCCGCCCCCCCCATTCCAGAGTAATTCCAGGGAGTACCACATGAACAAATCCATATGCATACGTTGGCCTCCCGATTTGCAATCACACGAACGCTAGTCCAATATATATGTATATATATATATATATGCAATTGATTATCCCGGCAAAGCAACCTAACAGCGATGTGTAGAAGCATATCTGAAAGCATTCCCCTTAAGATTCAGATGAACATCCAGTTGTCGAATTCTGCTGTTCTCGCAGTCGTAGTCGCATTCGCGATGACAGTCGCAGCGGCAACGGCAGTCGCAGTCACAGCCTCAGCCTCAGCCTGCCTCCTCCTCCTCCTCCTTCTCCTGCTCCTCCTCCTCCTCCTCCTCCTCCTCCTCCTCCTCTTCCTCCTGCTCGTCCTCGTTCTCGTCCTCCTCGTCTTGCTCGTCCTCCTCCTCCTGGTGCTCTCTCCTCCTCCTCCTCCTCCTCCTCCTCCTCCTCCTCCTCCTCCTCCTCCTGGTGGTCCTCGTTCTCCTCCTCCTGGTGCTCTCCCCCCCCCTCCTCCTCCTCGTCCTCCTCCTCCTCCTCCTCCTCCTCGTCCTCCTCCTCCTCTTCCTCCTCCTCCTTCTCTCCTCCTCCTCCTCCTCCTCCTCCTCCTCCTCCTCCTCCTCCTCCTCCTGGTACTCCTCCCCCTCCCCTCCTCCTCCTCCTCCTCCTCCTCCTGGTCGTCCTCCTCCTCCTGGTCGTCCTCCTCCTCCTGCTCGTCCTCCTCCTCCTCCTGCTCGTCCTTCTTCTCCTGCTCCTCCTGCTCCTCGTCCTGCTCCTGCTCGTCCTCGTCCTCCTGGTCTTGCTCGTCCTCCTCCTCGTCGTGCTCTTGCCCCTGCTGAAAATGTGGCCCAGGAATGGGAGTTCTGGGAAGTCGAAGAGCACGAAGTTGCCTACAGTTGGCTACGGGCATTCAAAATGTGGCCCGGGAATGGAGTTCTGGGAACTCGAAGAGCACGAAGTGGCCTACAGTTGGCTCCGGGCATTCAAAATGTGGCCCGGGAATGGAGTTCTGGGAACTCGAAGAGCACGAAGTGGCCTACAGTTGGCTCCGGCCCTCCAGAATGTGGCCCGGGAATGGAGTTCTGGGAACTCGAAGAGCACGAAGTGTGTGACTGTTGCATCCGGCCCTCCAGAATGTGGCCCGGGAATGGAGTTCTGGGAACTTCTGGGATGTCGTGGGATCTCGAAGAGCACGAAGTGTGTGACTGTTGCATCCGGTTATTCAAATGGCCCGGGAATGGAGTTCTGGGATCTCGAAGAGCACGAAGTGTGTGACTGTTGCATCCGGGTTTCAGAATGAGCCTGGGAATGGAGTTCTGGGAACCCACGAAGTGTGTGACTGTTGGTGAAAAACGAGATGGGCACCCTGCCGCCCGGCAACTCCCAACACCTGCCCGGACCCCCCTGTGGAGTGATCTGTGAACTCTTTTTACCCCACTAGAAACCTACCAGTCTTCGATGTTAGGTAAAAACCCCAATTGAGAAGAATCCAAGTAATGCGTTTGGGCCATTGTGTTTGGCCGTGTCATCAACGCGCCTCGGCAGGTTCACCAGTTGAGAGCTTGTGCCATGACATTGGCAACTGGCGAAGTCACTTCCTCCGAAGCCGCTCGAGCATTGTGCCATCCACCATGGCAAACACTCATACCGCAGCCGGCGCCTGGAAATGTTCGCCCTGTCACAGCTGCATAAACCACCCGGTCGATTTCGTGGGTTTTGCCGTATCATGTGATTGGGTTTCTGTTTGATGCGTTCATGCATTTTCTGTCTGCCCCCTTCTCTCCGTCCGTCCCTGTTTCATTCCCCCTTTACTGGATCAGCGGGCCTACATATACTTGCACGCAGACAAACTTCATGAGACTCTGTCTATCCCCCTCTCTCTCTCTCTTTTTCTTTTCCCGCGCGCGCGCGTCTTTTCCAATGGGATTTGGCTCAAAGCGCTTGGCGCCCACGCCCGCAATCCAACTGGCAGACGCGAGGATGCCCTCCCAGTGCTACGGCCCTTTGTGCGACGTTGCTGCCTCATGTGGCCGGCCGCGCGCTCGCGCACAAGCCTCGTACAATGGTATGTGTCCTGACTGTCATCACCACTCCAACGGAACTTCCAAAAGAACCTTCCGCAATGGCTCACGCGACCGCTGTAAGAATTGGCCAGCGTGCCAAAAAGTCAAGAAGCATCTCTGCGATGGCTACTGCTCATCCTGTTTCGCAAAAACAAAGGGAGAGGCGCTCATACAAAAACGGCCTGCATCTGAGATGTGCCATCCCCCCGTTGCACCCCTGGCCGCGTCCGATCCACCGCCCAAGCGCTCGCGCCAACAGCCTGGCCCCACTTCTGCTCAGCAAACGACCGCCTCCACGCGTTCCATGCCCGACCTCCACACGCCTCCGCATGCAACTCCTCAGCAACATGCGGCACCAATTTCCATCCACCTTGGGTTCCCTCCGATCGACCCTCCGACCCTGCGCCCGGCGGCAGAATCAGGCGCAGCTCCAGCACCAGTAGGTATCCATCAGTCCGAGGTCCTGCACTGCGCGAGGCAAGCCAAAACACTTCCGCGCAAAGGTCACAAACACTACGCCTGTGCAAACTACCCGCTCTGCAACGACGCTGCCAACCTGGACAAACACATCAAACGTAAGAAATGGCTTCAAACGATGCTCGACGTAGCGACCCCCAGCGAGCGCACTGCAACACTTGCTCTTTGCGCCACATGTGCACAAGCGCCTAAATGTTCGCACCCAGGGTGCCCTGGCCATGTGGGCCCGTCGTCCCGGCACGCGCCACATTTGCAGTTCTGCACGTTGCACTACATGGACCCTTGCCGCGTGAAGTATCGAGATTGGGCAATCTGCAGGAACGCCCGCGTCGGCTGCCGAGAGTTGGCCGTCAAATCGACCGGTGGCTTGTGCTTCCCATGCGGCGAGAAACGCCTTCCGTGCAAGCACGCCCTCCTCTGCTGTTTCGCTCGCGTGTCTTGCTCCTCCTGCCGCCCGCCTGCCTTGCAATCGATGTCCGCGACCAGGCCCTGCACAGCGCTCAAGATATGCAAACCAAATCATTGCCCATTCCAGTCGAACGCGCCTGGCGCGTGCGCAACCCCAACCTGCAGCACGCCGGTGAACGGCCCCAACCCATCCATGTGCCAATTGTGCCAGGCGGGCCGCCCGCCCTGCTTACAAATGTGTGGCCGGCGCGCCAGTGCCGACAACGGCGGTCTCTGTCATCTCTGCGGCCCCACGTTTGTTCATGACGATGAGATCTGTCAGCGTCCGCCTGCCGCATCCACTGCCACTCAACCAGATAGCTCACAATTGCCTGTTTGCAGTACGCCTCGTTGTTCCAACTTCTCGCATGAACATTCCCTCTGTCTGTTCTGCAACCGCAGCCTGTGGCCCTGTTCAACACCATCGTGCAAATACAGAATGCCACGAGCAGAAAATGGTTTTTGCCTGGTGTGTCAACCGCCCGAGCCGTGCCGGCTGTGCGCCACAGAGAACTGCATGAACGTCGTCGCTGACATAGCTGACACTCTGTGCACCCCTTGTATGGCCATGTGCCTTCCATGTTCCAACGCCGACGTCTGCAGGGGCCGCGCTCCGCCTGGACAAACAGGACTCTGCAACAACTGCCTGCGCCAAGTGGACAACACAACTCGCGCGAAAAAAAACCAAACAATCTCTCTGCGCGTACGCATCCCGTGGGTGCAAGCTCGCGCCGAAGGACGCCTGCACCAACGTCTGTCGCCTGTGTTTCGCCCGTGGCCCGCCATGCATTCATGCGTCTCACGGGTGTCGAGCCCGCGTGCGTCTCTTGCAGCCCCACGCCCCTTGCTTCAGATGCGCGAAGGGCTGCATCCCGTGCGGGGGGCCAAGAGGAAGAGGCTGCACGAACTCGAACAAACGAGGAGGCCGCATATCGCAACCCGACACTCCAGGGCTCTGCGCCAGATGCTACCGCACAGCGCACCCGCTGAAAACGTCCCTTTTAAAGCAGGTCCGCTCCCTCGTGGCTCGCATGAAAAGGCGTGAAGCGTCGCAAGCTCAAGCCTCCTGTACTACCTCGCATGCACGGTGTTCTGTCGAGTGGTGTTGCCGTCCAGGCTTGCCCGTCCCCCCACCCGCCGTCAAGGGAACGCTCGCTTGTCGTCTCCATCGGCCATGGTTCCAGACGAAACTGCCCGGTGACAACACATCCTTGCGAGGTGTTCGTCGTGGGTATCTCGCTGCGGCGTGCACGCTCGATGCCTATGCAGACCACTCGGCACCATCATCCGCCTTCTCGCTTTCGGGCTACTTTACGCATTCATGTCCTCAGTTCAGGGCGTTGCACTTCGAGGCCGAGCAGGTGCGAACAGGCGCTGAAGGAAACCGCGCTCCGGCTTTCACACGATGTTGTCGCGGCGGCCTCCCGGCTCACGTGCCGCTCATGGCCCCTGCTCCGTCACCTCTGCAGGCGCGCTTCCGTGGGGACACGTCTCTGGACCACCAATCCTTCAAATCCAATATCAGGTCAAACAACGGAGCATTGGCTTTCGCATCCTTCACCGAGGAAAGTCGGCTCAATGGAGAAACCTCGCGAAGACCTTGCCTGGCCGGGGACCCCCTGTGCGCGTTCTCCATGGCCGAGCGCATCACCTTGTAGGATGCCTCCTTACTGACACTGCCAAGCCTCGATACGCGCAGCTCTACATCTACGACGCCGCCCCTGCCGCGGAACTCCGTTCGGCAGCATTTCCGCAACTGGACCCTGCAATCCTTCGACAGCTCCTCGACATGCTGCTGCGCCCCGTCCCAGTGCCAGCGCGTCGGCAAGATCCTGCTGCAGTCACGGACGATCAACAGCAACCTCGAAATCTTTATCCGGCACGGTTCTTGCACATGCACGAGGCCGTTCAAAGAAGCGCAGCCAAGTACAGCCAAACGGAGGGCGGTCCACCACAGCATGCTCTGAGATTCTCTGGAGCTGCCGACTGCGACCCTCGGACGTGCAACCGGCCAACGTCTGCGGAGGTTTCCTGCGTGGTCGTCGGAGAGGGCACATTGCCAGAGCACTTCGTCTCCGTTTACGACCGCAATTCCACGCGAGAGCATTCCGGGGTTCACAAACTGTCGTACTTGTCCGAACACGTTGATCCGTTGACTTACCCTCTCATCCACGTCGACGGTGGACTCGGTTACTCATGCGCCTTGCAAGCCCTGCCTGACCCACGCACGGGCCAGCCTCGCAAAATCAGCATGTCCGAATTCTACACGTTCCGCCTCATGCAGCGTGAGCCTTACAACACCTTGGAGGCAGAGCTCCCGCACGCGGCCGGAAGGCTTTTCCAATAGTACATTGTGGATGCTTTCGCTAAGGTCGAAAATACACGGCTGGATTGGATAGTGCGTAGCCAGCGCCAGCTGCGCATGGAGTCCGTTCGAGGTCTCGTGGATTACCTCGCGGAGGCCCCTTCGCACGACATGCCCATGCTGTCTACATCTGCGGATGCACGCAAACCAACAGCTCACTCATGTATAATGAACGCAATCAGCTCAGCTGATGTTGCTGGTAATATCACTCCTCGGAAGGGCAAAGAAGGTTACAGCAAAAGCTCAGAGAAAACGAGAGCGATCGAGAACACGACCAAAAGAAGCGCTGATCGTGAAATGAAAACCACGTTTGGAATATCGGATAGTGACAGCGAGCCAGAACCTTCCACGAGGCCTGAAAATATGGAGGATGTTTCTAGTGAAGATCGCCCGCTTCATAATCCGCATCCCGCGGTGGCTGCCAATGCCTCTGACAAAAGGGATGAATGGGTGAGACAAGGACAGAGTCTGAAACGATGCCGCTATGTTCCGAGACTTGTTACATTCATGCCAGCAATCGGTGATTGTCCGGTCGAACCCAACAAATTTGATGATAAGCGTTGCACCTGCGCCGTCAATCCTCAACAAGGTTTGACAATCGATCGCGTCGATAACTGGCGTGATGAAGAAAGCAGATATCATCACCCATTTGAATATGACTTAGATGGCGGTTCTAGCGACGGTGATTATTGCCTCAGCTGATGGACGGGGTACGTAGCGTTTAGAATCCGAGAAGATTGCGCCCCGGCCACTCAGTGGACCGGGGAAAGATTTTTATCAGAGTACTGTTGCGGCCCCCAAAGTAAAATAGGAGACACGAAGAATTTCGTTGACAACTCATGTAAAGTGACTCGATACACCGAGAAGCAAGACATGGGGACAGATGAGGGACTCAAAATAGCGCCGAACGACATAGCTACGTTCAAGGAAAACATATTACGTTATGGGGCTCTATGCCGCGTACAGGAGGTTCCCTTTGGCAGTGTGAACGAGGCGCATTATTTCCGCGCTGGAAACCATAGGGCTATGCGCAGACTTCGGGGCATTAGAACTGACTTCCGATATCTGTTTTGGAGTTTCCGTGAGATCGCCAGTGCTGTGCGCAGAGCGGGGGGCGTTGTATGTATTGAATGGCCTACCCAGTGTAATTATTGGAGAGACCCTCAGGTAAAGAGTTTTCTGCGAGAGTTGGGATTTGCCAAGGCGGCGCTGCACGGGTGCGCATGCGGTTTGGAGGATAGCAAGGGTAATTCCATGAAAAAGCCCTGGACGATAGCCACCACCTCTCCCATAGTTGCGGAGGGGTTAGAGCGTAGATGTGATGGCGCACGCGAGCGCGTTGAGGCTAGGGGACGAGAGTGTACGAGCGCTGAAGATTACACTGATGATTTTGCCAAGCAGGTTCATTTTGCCGTCGCCAATGCCGCAGAGAGAGTTGCGTCGTCTCGTCGTCGTCTTACCTCTTCTCCCAATCCTACATGCGCCGCTGCCGTTTCGGCCCAACAGCCTGCGCGGGCTGCCCCGCGACCGGCCTCCCGTAGAGGCGAGCGGTTGCCTTGCGGCGACTGCTCGAATCTCGCTTGCCGCGTTTTCCGCGTGCCGGAGAGATCAACGACTGAACCCATGTGTCGACCGCTGGGGAAGAAGGCGGTCGGGTCACTTGGTGAAGACGCGGTCTCAATCTATTCTGACGACATCGCGGATGAGCTTGAGTCCGACGTTGTTGTAGACAAGAGCCACAATTCGAAAAGCCTTAACGCTGGCTCAGCCGAGCGGGAAGGCTTGCCCACCGGCTCAGCTGGATGGGACTGGACATGAACACTTTAGCCCAAATGACATTGCATCCGAGAATGATATTGAAATGGAGACTGCCCCCAGGACAACACTCGCTCAAAGAAAGCAGCTGACCCCAACGTCGAAGACGTCGATTCGTGGAGAAACAAAGCGGTCTTCAAGTGCCTTCCTGACAAACTAAGGGAATGGTCCCGACCGGGACCCAAAGACGAGACTACTAAGTTTGTACCGACAAAAGGCTGGGGTTGGCGCTACACGACGTGGAAGAACCATATACTCTATACGAGAGATGACGATGTCGTGGCTGCATCGAGGGCGGACCTGGAATCAACGTCTCAGACGATATTCCAGCGTTTATACTCCCAGGTCTCGCAAGATCCATGGACCGTACATTGGACGATGTTTGAGCGGAAAGCAACTTGCCGTTTCGATTGCGCCCCTCCTGACGTTGACAAAATCCCCGTGGGAACGTTCCTTCAGACGTATCCTGACGAAAAGACGAAGCTGATCAGTAAGGTGTACACGGAACCCCCAGAAGGATTTCGTGGAATAATACGATCGCATGAGCCGGGAGAAGCGATTTGTCCTACCATTGGCCCGGCCGTTCGGCACGATGCCCCCCGGGGAAATTATGCGAGCGTACCAGTGGCGGATCACTGGGGAAAAGGCCCCCGAAAGGTCTGGATTGACGTTTGGAGGCCTTCCACCCGAAAGCCTCCCCAGGGCTCAGCCACTGGGGAAGGGTGGGGAACGATGTTCGCTCTTCCAGTGGTCAAAGGGAAATACAGTGTACCGGTGCACGTGGTCGAGGAAGCCCTTACCGCCGCCGCAAAGGCGGCGTGCCTCGAGAACGCGCCCAAGCAGGCCGTGCACTGGAGGAAGAGACAACGTCCCTGGAAGAGGCCACATAATTTTGTGAAGTGGCTTGCTGAAGACGGACTCGACCCAGATGCTGGCGAGTACGCACCACAAAAGAAGCCGAGGACTGCAACAGAGGCGCCCGACGATCCGATCGCCGAGGATAGCCAACCAGCAGTCGCGGGTCAAAATCAGCCATCATTGGGTGACCGGGGGACGGGGAAACAAGCGGCCGGCGAACCATCTGCCTGCCAGCCTCGTTGCATTGAAAATCCTCCTGGCTCAGCCAGTGGAGGCAGTGGTGGCGCCCCACCTCGCGGCTCAGCCGGCGGTAATGGGGAACAACCACCGTCTGGCGGGTCCCCCTCAGGAGATGACCCCCCCTCAGGGGGAGGAGGAGGAGGTGGGCCGCCGGACTCGGGGCCCGCAGCGTCAGAACCCGAGCCCGAAGACAGACCTTGCATCGGTCGTGGCCCCTGGAACGTCCTCGAGTATCTTCGGATGCAAGGGAAGTTTGGACGTGATCCGAAACCCCCCCGGAATGAATGGCGAGCGATGGTGGAGGAATTCCTGGACCTCCATATGAATTCACGGACCCAAAATTGAGATTATGGTCGAACGGCCTGGATTTTACCAAGAAGTGTCAGGCGATTACAAAGATCGCCGAGGTCCATTGTCACTCGTGGATTCCATTCACCGGAGAAGGCCCTGCCGCTATGTCATCCACGGGGAAACCTGTGACGGATTTCTCCCGACCGCTGACCCAGATGCAGAACGGGTCGCAACGTAGTTGGTCGTGTTCTGTTCATATCGTTCCTGATTCCACAATTGCGTTCACGGACGCATCAGGGACGGCTGAGCCGAGCCTTATGCTTGAGTTCAACCTGCGAGACTCAGTATTCGGAAGCGCACAGTCGGCTAAGAGTGGAGCACTACTCAACGGTATTGCCGCCGCCTCTGCGAGCTTTCGGTGGGGTGATCAATGGTCTTATAAAAAAGGGACGCGCACTCCCATTCGCATCGCTTTCTGGAATTTCAACGACATGACTGATAATTCGGGCAAGTTAAACGAGTCGGCGGTGGACGCAACAGGACTGATAACCCGTTTGTTTTCGCAGGGGGCTCAGACAGATGATAAAGGACGCCGTGGATTTGATCGATGATATAATGAAACGGTCCCAACGGGAGGTGGCATAGCGGCGAGTGTATCTACTGATCCGCCGCCCGAATTAAATGCACTCGCCGGGGCCAACGTTTCTGGCTCCTCGTCTGTTACTCGGAGCCCTCACACAAATGAGCTTCGCTCCAAACAGGCACCTTTCAAACGGGTACCCAGTTGGGCCAGACGCCGGGGCGACCCGCCTCGTAGCGGTGGCGGCCCCGCGGGTGAACGATCCCGATCTGCGCATGCCCCGCATGCAGAGGCGAAGGCTGCCTCTGATGATGCTGGTGTTCCTGAAAGAGATGGAAACGACGATATATTGAATATGCGCGACGCTAGCCCCACGGCTCAGTCGGACGGGGATCATTCATCTCAGGATTCGCCTGATTTGGAGGGAAACGATGACATTACTGCCATCATAATGACAGTTTGCATTTTGAGTCCCCGAGATCCAGTTCAGCGTTGAGAAATGAACAGAAAAAACTTCTGTTACCACTTGCGAGGGCTACGATCGAGAGCACATGATGCCCAGGACAACACTATTCTGATGAAAAGGTTCAGAGTTGCTGCTGCGTCATACATTAAGACAGCAAAAAGCCTTTACGAGATGAGTATACGAGAAGAGCTTGAGGAGCTGAACACATTCCGCCGCATGGAATGAATTTGCCGATGTCATCGTCGAACAAATTCTGAAGTTGGACAGAACTTTTGCGCGCACTCCGATGATAGCGGACGGACCCCCATGGTCAAGACGTAAGAAGGCGGGAGGTTCTGGGAGCAAGGTCAGATTGCCTACTCCCCCATGCTCCCCCGCCCGGCTCAGCCGGAGCGGAACAAGAGAGCTCCCGTGAGGCACAAGATGAGCAATCGAGTCCAACGCAAGTGCCGTCAGACGAAGGAACATTACATATTCCCGATGAAGGGACAAAACATGTTCCCCAACGCCGAGCTCGGCCGCCACCGGGGGCCTCAGGCCACCCAGAAGCACAAGAAATGGACATAGGATCGGAGGACTCTTGCACAAGGTTCCCGCACGATAATGATCTTCAATTTCTGGAGTCAATGGACGACGAGACTTTTCCATATGGACCGGCGTCTACGAATATGTTCCGCAGATCGAGTCTTCCACCTGCTCCAGATAAAAGACAGGGACAGCCGAAGTACAGGGGCCCTTACGATGGGGACCGAGAAGTAACAGTGGGGCATGCTGCTGTATTTAAAGAGAAACGATTGTATGTGACAACAGAAGAACGCCATCGCATACTTCAGGCTACGCCTGGACCTCTAAAACAGATGCTCCAGGACGCCCACGTCGCGGGCCCTGTGCCACCGGGCATCGAAGCTATCCGCAATCAAACGAGAATTACGCTTCGGTACATGGCAGAGTTTGTGGAAGATCCTATCTTTGCAATATTGGCAGGTCTCGATCAGGACGACGGATCTTTCGCACAAGCAGAAGATTATATGAGAGCCGAGTTTCATTCCGATGACGGTCCGGACGGGTTTACTCCGGGCGCCTACGCGTGCCTGCGGCCACTTATAGTTGGAGAAGATGACGATGAAAACCCAGCTGCCTTAGGCAATTCGGACACCTGGAGTGGCCTGAGATTCCGAGCGGATGATTTGGCCAAAACGATAGGCCAATGTGCTGTATACATCGCGAGGCATTGCTCGGACTATGCTAGATCGTCAGGGGGCTGGGTCTACTTTGGAGACCTGGTGCAGAAACTATATGATGACGGTTTCACTTTCCAATCGTACGCCTTGGCTGCGCACAGCTTAGGTGCGTTGCCGTCTGGGACGATCGATCTTTTGGGAATTCCCCCCAATGACAGCCCCAAGATTGTTGGAACATTAATCCACGCTATGTTGGAAAAAACATAATAAAGGATCTTTGCAAGAGGACAATGGAAGAGAGATGCCCATGCCTATATTCTATAGGGCATGCCAGGGATATTCAACGTTCACTGCTTCGATCGAGAGAATGTATGTCCCGTACGACCCTGGCCAAGTCAGGAGTCACGGGTCCCTTCTGCAGATTACGGGCTTGCAGACATTTTTGGAATCTACGAGTGGACATGTTCGCTTTCCGACGGGCAACTCTGGGCTTTGTTATGCCGCAGATTACGATTTGTTGCGTTTGCTTCCGGCACGCAATAGCCCAACTATGCCTAACCCCTCGGATTTTCCTCCGTGGCTAAGCCACAGGAGATATGGACAATCACTCACCGTAAAAGCTCTATTACCTATGGGCAACCCGGCTCGGGAAGGGGAGCCGCCACTGGTGGGTACCTTGCACGTGGACGACATGCACCACCTCTGGCCATGTCTCCCCAATCTCAAGCATCATGAGCAATGGGATATTATCCGTGTATTCACTGGCAGAGTGCTCACCCGCTTCTCGTACAGAGTATGCCCAGACGGGACATTGGTGTCCCGGGAGGTGCCGAAATTCACTGGCATCGACAAAGCCGTCTCCCTCGTGAGACAGGCGAATCAGACGCGCTGGGCGGTACTCTTTGACCGCGAATTGCCTTCGTACAAGGCCACTTTCGACAGCGCGTCGATTAGTGCCTGGGTTAATACAGACGAGAGACCGATTGTTAATTGGGACCACGAGCCAAGGTTGGAAACCGCGATTCAAGATCGAATTATATCTACCCCGTGGGATGACGATGGGGGATTTCTTTGTTTCCGTTACCACTGGGTGAGGACAGGTTTTGCCAACTGTCCCGTCTGTAATTGCCCAATCAGATATAAATACAGGGTTACTCACGATTACATGACCCAGACATGGAGGCACAGTGTTATCCCGCAGTCCCGCGAGGCACATGGCATTTGGATAATAGTGGATGAAGAAGCAACTCTGTCATGGATTCGCCATGAGTACATGGATGCGCGGATGAAGAGACAAGGGAGAGCTTCTGCTAACGTCGCGAGAAACGTCAACAACAACAATCAGCAGGAGCGAAAGTGGGCGTCCAACTTTGCCACAACGGCGGCTGCTGGCACTATATTTGGCAACGGCCAGCCTGGAAACTTTCCGGCTTGGGCCCCAGAAAACGCCGAGGCTCATTCTTCCAATGCTTAAGGCCTTTCGTCAAGAGATTTATATCGTGGCTTGAACACTCGGCCAGACATGTGCGGAGGCAAACCCCGCCCATTACTAAATGGTGGCCGAAATTGTGGGCCACTGATTTTGACCAGTACGCTCGCCCCAGATCCTGCCCAGCCTTACAGGCATTTCACTGGCCTGATGAACCGGATGACTTAGTCACTCCTCGAATCGGCTGGGTACAATGGTTCGACAACATGAGGAGAGCCAACATCTTTGTTCCCACGCTTGCTATAATAGATGATGCAATACAGTTGACAGATCTTGGTTCGGCGAACTGCCTGAGGATAATGGAAACAACGCCGACAACGACAACCCTCCTGCGAGGTTGCCGGTCGCCTGGGAGAACAATTTTAGAGCGAGGCCGACTCGCAGTTCTCACTCTGTTTCAAGACGGATTAGCATGTGTCGGGACCATCGTCTTATTACCCCCGTGTTGCGACATGCCACCGGCTCAGCCGCGATGGCACGCGAACAGTCACAAATGGATCTGGATCTCAAAGTGATCAGCGGGCCTAAGGCCGCGTCGATAACTGACGGATTCTTCACTCTTGACCATTCTGAGGGACACGTATACTTTCACCATGACGACCCTTTGATCAAAATAAGTTTGTTCGGGAGAGAAGTTCGAGAAATTGCTGCCCATTGCATAATAGAACACACGGGAATAAATCGCACGAGCCCCGGCAGGGTTACCCTGGCCGGAACGGCAGAATACGTGATCCCGGAGATCATCCAGACCATCGTAGATGACAGTTGGTTAGTACCAGTACAACAAATGCAACTGGGCCTTCGGCCCATAAGGATTATCGCAGTTGTTCTGGAGATAGTCAGCTATTTCATATCGGAAGATCACTTTATTGGTTACCCGGGGCGAATCATTCGTCCCGAAATGGTGAGCACGGATGAAATTGATTCAAAGAAACGGACCGACGAATACGCCTTGGACTGCCGCATTCGCGCGGCTGTTAAGACAGACGACATTATAGAAAGATGGGCCCACAAGATGGGCAGGAAAGTACATAATGACGTCCGTTGCCACGGTACTCTAATACAAGATGCCATATCTTGGCTACAGGATAAGTATCCTGACCCCGGTGCCGATCTCCAGGACAAAGAAGATGGACCTTTCCGCACTGCATGCGGATTATATGGCGTCGCTGCAGCAACTGATGCCAGAAGTATAATACAATTTATGAACGATCGTATGAATAATGATCCTGAGCACGACGGCGAAGCCGAGATCGTGGGGCGCGCCCGCTGGACCAAAGACCAGACATTTGTCTCGCACGCCGTCTCTCCGACTTGGCATCTCAGATGCTCAGGCATCCGAGGAAGCTACTGGTTCCCCCCGTTCTGTCGCCGGCTCAGCCGTGACGACCAGAGAGGCTAACCTACAATATCCCAACACGAGGGATCGGTCGGAATTGCGACGCGCGCGCGATGCGGCCATGGATGATGCCTCAGATGCGGCTGCTGATGCTGCCGCCGGCCTTGTGCTGTCCGCGGCGATGGACGCTGCCGCAGGCGTTGCCTCGGATGCTGCTAGCAGTGTCGCAGGATACGGCTACGAGTACAACCGTAACAAGTCCTACCCTTGCTACGTGAATGGAATCCTTGTAGGGTACTACATCCACCGGAACAGGATCACGTGGCTTACTGACGATGAATGGTACATTCTGGATTACTGGACCAAGCTATCAAAATGGGAGCATGACCACCATTTCCCGCCGAGAGAGACGGCACTGGTTGGTCATACTGACAGAGAAAGAGGGCGGTCTCGGACGCCTCGTGGCGCAGACGTACAGATGGAAGGATCGGCGCCATCAAACCCGCCTTCTCCAATGCCGCCTGGTCCATATTTTTAGAACGAGCACAATCTGTTCGAGGACCGCAACTGAGTTTGGCCCGCGTGACTCCGTCCGCGGCAAGCGCATGCAAAACGCTTTACCCGCGCGCGAAGCGTGTTTGGCGCGGACCTCTCTACTGGTCGGCCAAGCCGGTCCAGCGGAGAGATAATATTTATCACAATGGTGGGAAACGTCGAGCCTCTTCGGCCCTTGGCCCCCTGGCGGCCACCGCTGAGCTGTAAAAGTTTTTTCGGGCTGGCTCCGCTGGTTGTACAAATGTACAGGCCGGGGGTCCTGTGGCTGGATGGGTTCTACGCGGCCCGCCGCGGGGGGGGTAAATATGCTCCTCTCCGCTTCATATTCAATTAGATCTTAATTTAGTTTGCATGCATTGCACTGTCCGCGTGAACTGAAGCTGCGTTTCCGCAGCCGCGCGACTGCTCGAGCCAGCCGACCTCGGCTGGCAGGAGAGAAAAGGAGCGCGCTGGGGTGCGTGGGCGGCTCGTCGTCGTCCGTCCTCGGCCGACCTCCTCCCTTCACATTCCTGATAGAGTAGTCTTGCTTAACGGATACTTGTCTTATCAATGTCTCATCCCGCCTCCGCTCTCCCTGAGCAGAGTGAACATGAGATTCTAATTCCTTTGTCATGTTACCCCGATTCGCAGAGGAAAGACTGGAGGGGAGGAGGGGGAGGAGACGGCAGAGGAGGAGGATGGGGAGCCTCCGCATCAGGCGGCGACTTTAGCATTTCAGACGGGGGATGTGGACAAGGAAATATTGGGAGAATCCCGAGGAGGATGAGGAAGAGGAGTGTCGATGAGGAGGGGGAGCAGGAGGAGACGGAGACAGGATGATGATGATGCTGGTGATGATGATACTGATACTGATACTGATGATGGTGATGACGATGATTATGACGATGATGCTGATGATGATGCTGATGCTGATGATGGCGATGCTGATGATGATGATGGTGGTGATGATGACAATGGTGCTGGTTATAATGATGATGATGATGATGGTGGTGATGATGAGGATGATGGAGGTGATGCTGATTATGCAATTGATGATGCTGGTGATGACGATGATGGTGTTGATGATGATGGTGATGATTTAACTACTGATGATGATGATGCTGCGTATGATGATGATGATGCTGATGATTATGCGGCTGATGATGATGGTGATGATGGTGATGATGATGATGATGATGATCGTAATGATACGAGGTGGAGGAATAGCATTATGAGAAGGAGGATGATGATGATGAGGAGGAGGAGGAGGAGGAGGAGGAGGAGGAGGAGGAGCAGGATATGATGATGAGGGGCGATGAGGAGGACGTGGTAATGATGATGATCTGGAGGAGGCGGTGGAGGAGGAGGAGGAGGAGGAGGAGGAGGAGGAGTAGGATGAGGAGGGCGCGGGGATGAGCAAGAGGAATGGCATTAGAGCGATTGCGAGAACGAGCGGTGAGAAAAAAGGGGGGAGAGAGCGGAGGTGGTGAGGGAGGATGGGAGAAGGGGAGGAAAAGTACCAGGATAAAAGGGCGGGCAGGAGAGTACGAGGAGAATTCGGAAACAGTGATAACGGCACAAAATCAACTGAAGGGGGTGAAGAAGAAGAAAAGGGGGGCGGAATGACGCAGAGAGGAAGTGCGATGAGACGCTCAAGCCGCCCAGGCCTTCACACAAGCTGGCGCCTGAGGAGGATGAGCAATGAGGAGAAGGAGAAGGAGGAGGAGGAGGAGGAAGGAGGCATGGGGGGAGGTGGAGGCTGTGCCTGGAGACCCCGAACCCCTCGGGAACCCTGGGGGCCAGGCGGAGGAGGGGCCCGCGCGGTCGGGCCCGCTCCCCGAGGCGAGACCACGAGGGCCTGGATCGAGACCCGGGTCGTGGGGAGGCGCAACAGCAGGAAGGGCTCCGCCCGGGACCCAGGGGGGGGGGGCCTCGCCTGCGGCCTGCCTCCGTCGGTGGCCTCCTGCCTGGCCTCGGCTGCGCAGCGGCCCTCGGCGGCCTGCGGTGGGGCTGGCCATCGATGGCCTCCGGCTGGCACGGGCAGCGTCGCGGCGGCGACAGCCTTGAGGTCCGACGCTCCGAGAGCATTGAAGCAGGCGGTTTTTGGCCGTTTGCGGCCTCCAGGGGCCGTCGCCGGGCCTCGACACCGTCAAACAACGACTGAAGAGGACACACCGGTCCCAGGGAAAGGATCCGGACCTCTGGGACCCACGCACCGAAAAGATTGGAGCAGCCCGATGTCTGGGACGCGGGTTGTCGATTACCCGTATACGCCCGTCTCCGGCGAAGGGTCACTCTTGTAAGGAGTGACCTCTGGGGCGCGGGCCCCCCCCCGATCGCTGAGAGCTACGCGATCGTGGCTGCTTGCGCGCTTGGATCTGGCCGCCGTGCCCCCCCTTGGCCGCGCACCAGTGAGGCCACTCTCGCCCAGGGCCCCTCTTGCGTGGTAGCCGAGGCCGGGGCGGCGACGGCGACGGGCGCAGCGTCGGCCACGGCGGCGGCAGCGCCCACAGCGGCGGCGGCGGCGGCAGCGGGGAGGAGGTCCATGGAGGCCCTCGCCCTCGCCCTCGCCCCCCCCCCCGCCCTCTGCTCCGGCTGGCCCGTGCCTGGCCCGGCGCCCCCTCCTCCTCCCTTAACACCTGCGCAGTGAAAATTTTCAGTATTGTGTATAGTCATACGTTAACTTTCAGTCAAAATGTAACTAGAATGTTAGCATTTAACTGGAACTAGATAGTTAAAACAACATCACAAAAATAGGTAAGGATCCTGCAGAGCTAGGGGTGCACTGACCCGGGCAAGCGTGCAGGGTCCTGCAGGGCCTGGTAGGGTCCTGCAGGATCCTGCAAGGCCTGACCGACCCTGGCTTTCGTTGGCCCGGGTCAGTGCGTCCACGATCGCGTCTTGGAACAAGACGGGGGACGGTGGAGGAAGGGGGAGAGGAGGGGGAGAACATGTGGAGCGCTCTAGGATGCGTTTCGCCATTAACGAATTGATAGGGCGACATGTCTTCCTCGGCGGGGGGTTGGCGGAAGTAGAACGGCGGTGAGTCCGCGGAATTCAGGCGGAATGCCGACAGAAGCCGATGGAAATATCAGATGCGGTCCAAGAGGTAGCACGTTTTTCATTCGTATTCGAGGTTTCCAGGGTCGGCCGTGTAGGGGAGGGTTGGTCTCGCTTTTTTGGGCCTCTGAGGAATGGGCCGTTTCCACGGCTAGACTCGCTGCGCCTCGAAATCCCGATCAGGACATGCCCCGAGAATGATCGCGGGCCGATCTTGCATCAGGAGGTAGCGGGAGGAGTAGTCTTTTTTGCTTTTCAAAGTTAGGAGAAAGCAGGGGGAATCCACTTCGGAAGTTTCCCTGAGGCCCAGCAGCACTAGAAGCGTCCACAAGCATCCTCGCTCTCGAAGCCACGGGACGCCTCCGAGAACATCCGAACGCTTCCGAAGATTGTCGGAGCTACAGAAGCCTCCGACTCAGTCCGACAGCATCCGAAGCAGCGGCAAGCCTCTAGAGGCTAACGGCCAGGAGACAGCATCCGAAGCCTCCAAGGACCCCCCGTCGCAAGGCGAGATGTCTCGCCGCCGATGCCCCGCGCCGCCCCCCCCCCCCATCCCCGCAGCAGGAAAACTGAACTAAGACAAGAGGCGGGCCGCCCAGGCACGGAGGGGAGCTCGGGGATGCACCACCAGATGGACGCTCCTTCCCCGAAAACCCATGGACGTCCTGGGGTCCCAGGATTGGGTCTCCTGTGGAAGGCTTCCTGTGGTCGAGCTCCTGCTGTACCCCGTTGTGCGCGTCCGCCACGGGGAGGAGAGCGCTGGAGGGAGAGGACGCAGGGGCGGGGGGCGGCCGCGCGGGCCGGCGGATCCTTCAAGAACCGCCGCGTCCACGACGGCGGCAGGGAAGGCGCCAGCCCGCCCCCGCGCCAGCGCGCGCGCGGGCACGGAGGCTCGGCTTCGGTCCCAGGGCCCAGGGCCCCCCAAGTTCTAGGCCTCTGGGGCTACTTGGACGCGCCCCTGTCGAGGGTGGGCCCCCCCTCCACATCATACAGTACAGTCGGACCGAGGTATAAGATCGAGGTCGGTTCGGGGAGGGTACCCTGGCGTTCTTTCGTGCTTGTTGGATGTTCTTGTGCATCCCGGGGAGGGCCCTCTGGAACGTTCTTCAGCCTGGACGGCAGAGGGCCCCGTGTTCTCGAGAGGTGCTCTTCTGGCCTGGCTCCGGCCGTGCCTGCACGCACCCCCTGCCGAGGGTGGAGACGCCCCCCCCCCGTTGCACCGTCCCCGGGCGGTGCACCCCGTGAGCGGCGGAGAGCCTCGGGCCCGGCTCCGCGGGCACGGGCGCGCCGGCCGCCCGCGCAGGGTCGGGCGCCCGGGCCCCCCCCCCTGCTCCGCGCAGGGGTTCGCCGTGCCGTCGTGCGCAAGTCGTGAGGATAAGAAACACACGCAGACACAGCGAATCGTCGATTTCCCCAGGACATATGGGAACATATGGGAAGGGGGGGGGGAAGTCAAAAGCCAAGAGAGTATGGGAAATGATCGGGGATCTTGTTATTTGTGTGTGTGCTTTTTTGGATGTCCCAGGGTCCCTTCAGTAAGACCCTTGTCTCTTCGTCGCTCGAGTTCGGCGGCGAGCCTTGGGGGAAGGCAGGAGGCTCCGTCGGAAGTTCGTAAGGCTCCGGAAGTTGGGAAGGCTCAGGAGCTCGTAAGGCTCCGTCCTTTTGAGGAGTTGTCCGAGCCTTCTCCGACGCCGCCGAAGATTTTTTAGAAGGCGCCAGGGCTTCTGAGAAGCCCCGCCGACTTCTGAGAAGGCCTGCTCCTTCGCACTTCCCCCCTCGAGCGCGCCGCTGACAAATGCTTCGCCCAGTCGACAGCCTCGCAAAAAGTCTGGGATTGAGGTTCGCCCTCGCCCCCCGTTGCCCCCCGACCGCCCCACGCGCGCCCAGCGCGAGGGCCACCCGGGCAACCCTCGGAAGCGTGCCAACCTCTCCAGGCGTCCCGATTGCGCTCCGATCCAAGACATCGGGCTGCTCCACTCTTTTCGGCGCGTGGGCCCCAGAGGTCCCGGATCCTTTCCCTGGGACAGGTTTCTCGTCCTGAGTCGTTCGTTGACGGTCTCGAGGCCCGGCGAGGACCCCTGGAGGCCGAAAATTGCCAAAAGCCGCCTGCTCCAATGTTCTCGGAGCGTCGGATCGCTAGGATGGCGTTCGACTGCGCTCCGGTTGCGCTGCGATGACGTTCCGAAGGCGCTGCGGTTGCTTTCCGATGGCGCTCCGAGAAAGCCTGCCCAAGCGCTCTGCATGGGGCGGGGCGCCGGGAGATCGCCAGAGGCGGCCCAAGGTGGCCCCAGTTTCCCCGAGCGCGGGCGGGTGGAATCCAGAGCAGGGCACGACCTAAACTTTAAAGTCGGGCATGTCCCTCTACAGGAGGAATATTAGAAATGGTCTGGTGACAATTGTTCGTGCTCTGTTGATTATTTCTGATGTTTTTGAGTTTTCTTACGTTTCTTCCAAACTCCGCCTGCTTTGCCCGACCTAAACCTTGAATTGTGTTCTCGTGGGCCGTTTCCGTGTTGGTTCCATGTTGCAGCAGAGGCGGAGCGCAGACAGAACGAGGGAAGGCAAACACACCACGAAAACGGAATATCCTGCTTCTGTCGAGCCTTGATCCAGAGCACCCCTTCAACGAGGGTCCAAAGGGCCCGAGAGGCCCCAGAATGGCGCGAAGAGCTGGGGACACCATGGGCCTGGACCACACCTGGCAACACCCGGGATGTATGCATTCTCCAGGCCCGCGGGATCTCATCCGTCGAGTAGTCAGCTATCTCTGCCCGACGTTGCGTCTGTCCTGCCGCCGCCTGTTTTAGATCCTGGTCGGGGAGCCTCGTCTTGGCCGAGGCCAGCCATGGCCAGGCAAGCCCTTGCGTTCCTTAGTCTGCTTTCTTTGTGGTAGCGCGATGGCTGCACAGCAGGGTAAGAAATCCTGATGCGAGAAATCTTGGGCCACATGATTTGTCGATCTTTCAGGGGTCAGCAGGTATCCCAGATCTTCCCTTGGTCCCAGGGGCCATCCGGGGCTGAGAAATAATTTCCTTGGGGCACATGCTGGCAGGCCGATTGAGGTGTACCTCGGAGGTGATTCTTTCCTAACTGCGTCCCTGCAGGGGCAGCTTTTTGCTCCGGATCTGTTTTGTTTTGGATTGTCCCGGGGCGCAGCAGCGGGCCCCACAGGCCGAAAGCGAGAAGGCCTCGCCAGGATTATGCAAATCATTCCGTCGGAAGTTGGGGCCTGCCCGACGTTGCGACTCTAGTGGGGCGGGTTGCGGGCGACGATGACAGCAAGAACGGCAAGAACGAGGACGAGGACGAGCACTGCAAACCGCACCATGGAACCCAACTGCAGCTACGCACCCAGGAGCCGGGTAAGGCCGTTCGGCCCCATCATTCTGATCCTACAGACCCGCCTGATCTCTCATCCGTCGAGGTACGGTCGGACCGAGGTATAATGTCGAGGCCGGTTCGGGGAGGGTACACCAATGCTCTTCTTGCTTGTTGGATGTTCTTGTGCATCCTGGGGGAGGGCACCGTCGAATGTTTTTCTATTTGGCCAGGGGGGGGCTCATGTTCTTGAAGAATGTTATTATGTCGCATGTCCGGCCGTACAGTGGAGATCCATGCCAATAAACACCCTGCTTGCTTTCGGCGTGCCCTGCGTTTCTTGGGTGTCGATGGTTTTGCTGTGGACAGCGTGACACGTTCCCACACCAAAAATCGGTGGACGTCCTGGGGTCTCAGGGTTGGGTTTCTTGTGAAAGGTTTCTCCTGTGGTCGAGCCCCTGCTGCGTCAGCAGTCTCTGCCCGGCGTCGTGTCTTTCCCTCCGCCGCCTCAGGTCACGTACGACCTCGCCTGCAAGCGGGGCGCTTCGGCCGGGGACCTGCGGCCCTCGCGGGGGCCCGGCGGGCTGCCGGGCGCCGCGCGGAGGGACCTGAAGGACGACGAGGCGGTCTGGCAGGACGCCCCGCGTCCTGCCCTACAGTCAGGCCGCACAGTAAGGATGGGCAGCTTGCCTCCTCGGTCCATCCTTCACCACTTTCATCGGCCGCGCCCCGCTGGAGAAGCTTCGAGATTGGCGTCCAGGGCCCCTGCACTCTCATCTCGCATCCTTACTGCACGGATCGACTGTATGTTATTCGCCTTCCTTGTGTTTTTTTATTCGGCCACGTACAGAGGGGGGGCGGGGGGGGGAGGAAGGCTTCTTAGAAGCAGCCTCCTTCCAAGAAGCCTCCCTCCCTCCTAATTACTTACCCCTTGTGACGCCAGCGCATCGTGCACGCACTGGCCGTATATCCCTTGCAGTTGCTCGAGCGCTGCGTTCCGATCTCGCTGTGTCTCGGACCTCGGCTAGCAAGACGCAACGGTTCACGCAGGCCAACGTTGGTCCAACGGAAAGACTGTGTCCCAGCGGCGTCGGTCGGTCGTCGGCCGTTGCTCGTCAGAGAAGGCGGACGTACCGACACCGCTACCCTTGCATCGTTTCCATCTTGTTGGGCCTCTCGGGAGGCCGTCGCCGCCCACGGCTGCGTTCTCTTTTTGAACTTCTGGCCCCAAACGCACCCGGAGAGAGGTCCGTGGGTAGCGGTAGCGGGTATTGGTAGATTTTGTACCCCCCAGTGGTCTTCCGTCGTCGTCGGTGTCGGAGGGAGCTTGGCAGGACGTCCTGGCGGCGCTGGTCGGTCATCGCGCAGTTTTGGGAATGTTTAGTTATCTCTTGGAGTCCTTCTCGCCCCGGGATGCTTGCCAGCAGCTGCGCCTCGTCGATAGACGTCCCGGGGCGCCCGGATCGTCCCGAACGGCCGTTAGAGGCGTAAGTTCTGACCCGAAAACCACAAGGAGGTGCCCCAGAGGGTGCCGTGACCAAACAGTGTTGTGATTCAGTGAGAAATTGGGTCGGCCGCACGGTTTTCGGTCTTGGGTCGTTGTCCAAGGATGTCTCGGGCGACCGGGGCCTCCGAGGTCCCAAAACCGGGTTGTGACGGACCGCGCGTTGAGGTTTATTTTGAGATTATGAGGTCACCGAACGGACTATCGCCGCACCGTTTCGGGACCCCGAGCAAGAGAGGGGTGAGGACTAGGGTGGTGGTGGATATCATGCCGGACGGATGTGTTTGCCTATTTCTCGGCGCTCAAGAGACGGGGGTCGATGCAAACGGGGGTCAGCCAGGGCACCGGATCCTGCAGGATCCTGCGAAGACCTTTTCTGGCTGACCCGGGTTAGCTAGCCGTTTGTGGCCTCGATGCGGCCGCGCATATTGGTTTACCCGGGTTTGCGAAGCCCTGCGTTGCAGTTTTTTGTTCTTGCATTGCAGTCTCCGGTTTCCTACTGACCCGGTTCTGATTGACCCGGGTTAGCAGATCCCCGATAATCCATCGGAAGATACTTGCATGCACGAGCTCTCACATGATTGTCGTTAACGTTGACGTACCTGTACGTCTTCGCTGTCACAGCATACGCGAACCTATATGTTGCTTAAACCCTCACGTCTACAGTGTAGATATTATGGTTGAGGCCACGACATCTCTTCGATTTCATGCCCCCGCCCTCTTCTTTCGGCACGTTCCCTGGCTCCCCTTGGCCCGCGTTGAGATCCTGGCGCCAATTTGTGCACCAGGCGGCTTTGCCTTGTTTCGAGCCCTCGGGCCATCACAACAGGTATGATCTGGCACGAAAATGAAGCAGACAGATGGGGTCTAGGGCTCTGGTCGTGATTGTTCGCGATGCTGCATTTGTTCCGCGACGTCGGATCTCAGGGGGGCTTCTCTCGAGGGGCCCGTCAAAGACGAATCGGCGACGCGCCGTGGATTCCAGGCCATCGCCCCCTACCCGCTCGGCCCCCCTCCTCTCGAAGGAGAAGAAGCCGTATAAATCAAAACTGCCGTAACTCCGCGCGGAATTCTTGGATCGGCGCTGGAGCCCAAATTTGCGTTGATGCTCGATAGCTTATGTGTATACAGTAGACTCGCTTCCTTCTTCCATCTGCACCAGTCCCCGCTCCCCACCCGTTCGGCTTCCTTCCGCTCTCGGCTCGGCAGGGTTGGCGCCGTCGCGTTCGTCGGGGGGTTGGGCGCGAGGGCGGTGATGGCAGATGAGGAAGAGGACTACTCTCCCTGTCCTCCTTCTCCTCTACTCCTCTCACCTGTTCCTCCTCTCCTCTACCCTCGCCTCCTCTTCTCTGCCGTCCTCTCCCCCCACCCGGGGGGGTCGAGAGGGCGACGTAGAGAGAATGGTAGGGAGGATATTGGCGGGAGGAGGAGGAGGGAGGATAGAGGACGAGGATACCAAGAAGGAGGAGGATCAGGAGGGAGGAGGAGGAGGAGGAGGAGGAGAAGGAGGAGGAGAGGGAGGAGGAAAGGAAAAGGATAGGAATAATGGAGTGGAACAGGAGAAAAGGAAAGGAGGAAAGGGTGAATACAGGTGGAACTCATAAGTTACAAAGCGCAGAAAGAGGATAGATGAGAGGAGGAGGAGGAAGAGGAGGAGGAGGAGGAGGACCAGCAGCAGGGCGACAAGAGAGGTGAATGGTGCGAAGGATATGGTGGATGAGGTGGGATGATACGGAGGATGATGAGTAGGATAAGGAACGAGGACGAGGAGGAGGAGGAGGAGAGAAAAGGAGAGGAGGAAGGGATGACGAGGAGGGGGAGGAAAAGGAGGGGGAGGGAGAGGAGGGGGAGGAGTGGGATAGGTAGAGAAGTGAACACGGGGCATGTGTGAGCTAGGAGGGAGGAGGTTTCCGAGGAGGAGGGAGCTCCGAACGGAGAAGGGAGGAGGACAGCTGGAGGACGACGGGAGCGAACAGGGAGGACGACGGAGGGAGGACGACGGAGGGAGGATGCAGGATCAACAAGGGAGTGGGACAAGTGGTGGAGGGAGGAGGCAGGAGAACGGAGGAACGGATGAGGTATATAGGATGCTGGAGGCGTGAGGGATGAGAGGGGGGGACGCATTGAGAGTGGGAGGGGGACGTGATGGCGGAGGACTCGCGGTTCAGGTGTCCGCCGCCTGCCAAATGAGGGCGTCGCGAGAGGAGATGGGGCCCGCCGGCACTGGCCCTGAACCTGCAGCCGCCCCAGGCCCGCAGAGCGGAAGGGGAGGAGGAGGAGGAGACGGATGATGGACGGCGGAGGGAATGAGCACGGAGGGGGGGAGCAGCGAGGGGGAGGAGCGAGGGTGGACTAGGTCACCGCCCCCCTTGTGCGGGAGAGGAGCTCGAGAAGGAGCTGGGCATAGAGGACGCGCCCGTGGTGAAAACGCGGGCCCCACAACCGGAGCACGGACTATCCCACGTGCTGGCGCTGCTCCGCACGGCGGCAGGGCTGGTGAATGGAAGGAGTAGGGGAGGATAGGAGGGAGTGGGAGAGGATGGGGAGGAGGAGAGGAAAGACTGAGAGGAGAGGACGAGAGGAGCGGAGGAGGGGAGGGGAGGGGAGGGGAGGGAGGCCAGAGGCGGGAGAGAGGACGGTAAGAGAAGGGAAGCGGGGATGCTGGGATGTGGGGATGCGGGAGGAGGGCGCAGGTGCTGTGCGCGTGCGCCGCCCAGCAATCGGCGCTCGGCGCAGCCACCTGCAGCGAGGCCTTCTCCCTGACGAAGGCGCAGTCTTGGCCGCCAGCAGTGGTCGTTTCGGGCCATGGCGCCCACGCCAGCGAGAGCCTCGTCTTGAAAAGGGAGGGACGGCAGAGAGGAGACGCCGGCATCCCCTCACACACGCCGACATGGTCGGCAGATTCCAGAGGGAACTTCCCAGCCGACGGAAATCAGTAGACGCGCGTGTGCGGGATTTCCAAGCGGCAGGGGGGGACAAAAAAGAGGGGAGGTGACGTGGAGGGGCAGGGGCAAGGGTCGACCCCCGAGTGCAGGCCAATAAGGTAGTATTTGTTTGGCTTGCGGCCGATCACGACGGTAAAAAAATTTGATATTGTGAATATGATAAAGATGCTGATTCGATGATGGTCACGATGACGATGACAAAGACGACGTCGTCCTAGACTCTGTCCTACTTCCATGATTCATCCGCTTCAATTTCGTCCTCCCCTCCCTCCTTCCCCTCTCCCTTATCCTCCTCCTCCCCGTTCTCCTCCTCCCTCCCCTAGTAGATTCTTTGTCCTTCTTTCGCGCCAGCGTTCGAAGGGACCCCTGCCCCCTCATTCGTTCGCGTCAGCTTCCCCCCCCCCCTGCCGGACGTCAGCCGCTGGCGCAGGGAGTTCGGCGCAAGCCCCGTTACGTCGAGCGAGAGATGGAGGGTGGGTGGAGGAGGACGGTATACAGTTGTAAGCATAACAGCAGAAGGAGTGGAAAGGGAAAGAGTAGGAAACAGAAGAAAAGAGACAATGCGAGGCTGAGAGAAACAGAGGAGACAGAAACGAAAAGGGAAACGAGAGGAAGAGGATACAGAAACGAAAAGGGAAACGCGAGGATATGTAGATTACATGATGTGGCGATGGCGAAGATAAGCATGAAAGCCACAACGACGATAGTTTTCACTTTGAAACGTATTCCTTCAACTCTGTTGCACGTGATCTGGCAGGTTCGTGTTCTTCAGTTTCCGCATCTGTGGCATTGAGATTGCGATCTAGCTCGCACCAACGATATTCCTCAGCATCGTATCCCGTTACCAAGCTGGCGATCGCCTTTCTTTTTTTCCGTGCCTGCAGCGAGCCCAGACGTCTGGGCGCAGCCGCACGCATCAATTGCACATCGCAGCGCATCGCGCTGGAATACATCGACAGTGAAATTGTGCGCCAACACACTGCAGAGCCTGCCGACATATCGCTGCTCCTGCGACGTGCCCTTTTTGTTCCGCTATGCCTTTGGTTTCGTATCATCTCCATCTTCCACGCGCTCTCCTTCAACGGCGTCTGTAACGTCCGCCCTATACATAGTGCGCAGGGACAGCCGCAATCGCAGAGGCAGCATGCCAGGCCCAGTTACCTGGCGCCGAGTAAGATCCCCCGCGCGTCGATACCGGGGGTATGCACCGAACCACGCAATATCCAGCTCTGCCTGATACGCTTGGAATTCAATGCAACGAAACGGCATGTTGGCATATGCCTGCATGATGGACTACTTTCGACCAAGCCACTCCGACAAGTTTCCACACATATACGCAACTATGGCAACCGCTTTGTCAGCTCTTTTGGTGGTGTCTTAAACGGGGGGTGTTCGGTACCCCGCCCGAGGACGTGGGCCAATGATTGCAACGCACGAATGCAAAGGTTTTGCCGCCCAGTTCTGATCATCATTGTTTAACAAACGTTGCACAATATCAACAATTTGCCGCTCTGTTGCACAACCGCGGGCAGATATGTACTGCGTAGCAGTCGTGTCCGCTTCCTCGTCCGTCATGGACGCACCGGTAGCAACCAACGCATAGGACAAAACGTAAGACCGTGCATGCCACCATGGACGTTTATCCGCGTCAAAACAGATAGTATGATAGTCTCTTTCCACGAAGCTGTCTTCACGCGGCATACAGTTGTTTGAAATATCAGATCCAGTGGGCTCAAGCACGCAGGTGGTTGATACAATTCGAATTTCCCAAGTATTTGCTCGCTCGTAAGCGATGTCGTTTCCAATTTCGTTTCAAATAGTTGTTGTGCGTGCTGCGGGAGATTCGGCCACAACGTTGCTCCCCACGCCCGTGCCTCTTTCAACCCATGTTCGTTCAATAAGGCGCGGCCTTATGCTGCCGACGTGCCGTCAGCGTTGCAGCATCCCAGAGACTACATTCTTAAAGGCGCAATACAGATATATAATGGCATACAATGGTCGGTTCAACGGCCCCCAATGTTTGATGCAGAGTTCGTATGTTCGCTCTGCGACAGTCGTCGCAAAACAGCGCTGGATACAGATGCGCCTCCGTTCGGGGCACAATGGCTACGGAGTTCGCGGGTCGTGATTTGCCGCGGGGATACCGTTCCGAGGTGATTCGGCCTCTTGGAAGCAGCTACGCACGCGTGTGTTTCTGGTTGCGCCGAAGAGGCGGCACCGTCGCGCGGGGCACTGCATTAAGCTGCAATCCAACGAAATCCAAAGCTGCATTCCAGTAGGGGAAGGGAAAAGGAATATGATAAACGATTGCAGCCATAGGGAAGGAAGGGATGAGGAGGGGGAGGGATGGACGGGAGGAGAAAGAGAGGAATGAGGAATACAAGGGAGAAACAGAGAAACAATGAGGAAGGAGAACGAGCCTAATACAACTACATTGGGGAACGAACTTCAGGAAAACAGCGAGAAATAGTGCAAACAGCGAAAGAAATAGACACATAAAAACATCAAATCAACCATTTGTTTTACAAGCGAATGATAAGAACAAAGGTGTTCGGTTGTATGTGTTTTTTTTCTTGTTTCTATTTTAAAAGTGGTTTATAGATGCTCACGGATGTTGTGTTTCTTTGGCTGTCGTGTTTTATCAGTAAGGGCTTCGCCCCATTCCGCCGGCCCCCTGTCTCGGAGAATGGGAGATGCAGCAGCTAAATCATGAGGTCTGGGCGCCGCCGTGAGGCAGTGTCGGGACCTGTTTGTTTTTCGACCTTGATCCAACGGATCTGCAGGAGGAGTGCCACCGAATCTCAGACATGTAGCAAACCCCTCGTGTTTTTGACCCTGACCCTGCGGATCTGCGTGAGGGGTGCTGCCGAATTTCAGAAATGTCGTAAATCCCATGTGTTTTTGGTAACTCAGTCGATCCGCGTGAGGGGTGCCACCGGATTGCAGAAATGATGAACATCGTTTGGGTTTTCGGACCCTGACCCCGCCGATCTGCGTGAGAGGTGCCATCGAATTTTAGAAATGTTGCAAATCACATGTGTTTTTGGACCCGCCGACCTGCGTGAGGGGTGCCACCGAATTTCAGAAATATGGCAAATCCCATATGTGTTTTTGGACCCTGACCCCGCCGATCTGCATGAGAGGTGCCATGGAATTTGAGAAATGTGGCAAATTCCATGTGTTTTTGGACCCTGACCCTGTCGATCTGCATGAGGGGTGCCACCGAATGTCAAACATGTGGCAACTCGCATGTGTTTTTGGACCCTGACCCCGCCGATCTGCGTGAGGGGTGCCACCGAATTTCAGAAATATAGCAAATCCCTTTGTTTTTGGACCCTGACCCCGCCGATCTGCGTGAGGGGTGCCACCGAATTTCAGAAATGTGGCACATCCCTTGTGTTTTTGGACCCTGACCCCGCCGATCTGGTGAGGGATGTCAATTTCTACCACCCCAGCAATTCAGAGCACACGCTCAGGGCGTGCTAAACCTGCCCGTTTGGGCTTCCCCCCCTTCGCGCGGTCCATCAACAAGGAACAGTAAGCAGCAAGAAACAGAATTGTAACAGTGGAAATTGGAAGCTGCAACTGGCACGGGAAACTGCGAACCTTCGGCCTATAGCCTAGTGGCCCCACAAAGGGGGCCAGCGGATTGTTTCCTGATTGTGGGTTTCGGACATACATAAAAGAAGAAAACCAGAGGAACAAACAACAGACATCCCCGAAACTCTTCAAACAAATCAAACATGAAGCAATCAAAACCAAAGTTTCAGTATCCGTAGCCATTTTGGCTCAAGCCATTTTGGCTCAAGTTTGAAACGCTCCCCCGGCGCTTCGAACTTGGACGCTGCCAAGGGGTTGGCCCGAGCGTCTTGAGGTTAGGCCTCGCAATCTTCTCCAGTCGTGCGCTAAAGCACGCCGTGATATTTAGTCCGCACCGATCTCCCAGCTCCTTGGCCGTGGTGGGGGGAAAGTCACGCCGCGGGAACCACAGGAGCTCATCGTCATCGAGTCCGTCGAGACGTTCTGCCAGCAGGACGCCACAGGCTCGATCGAGACGGAGCCCCGAGGAGAAGGAAGGTCACATCGCCAGACAACTAGAGAACATCGGCGGCTCGCTGGCTAGCATGCACCAGATGCTTCTTCAGAACCACGAAGATGTCCAAGACTTGCGTGTGTCGGTGCAGGGCAGCCTCAACCGCTGTGGTCAGCTTGCTGACCAAGTCACCATCCTCGGCCAGGACGTTTTCCGTCGACACGAAGAACTACAGCGTCAGCTACAACAGGCAGGCCGAGAGCAAGATGCCAAGATCGAGGCCCTACGTGTTGAGTTCGCCGCCAGCCACCAGTTCATGGACACTGGCTCGGGTGAAGTTGTCTCCTCCGCCACGGCCAACCTCGACCACAAGTGCGACATGATATCGAACCAGCTGCAGGAACTACAAAGTGCCCAGGCGGCTGCCGCCAAGAGGATCGAGGAGGTCGCGAGCTCGCAGGCGGCCACGCCGCCACCTCCACGGAGCTCCAGACGGACCGACGGCAGGAACAACAGTGAGGCGCAACAGAATGATGCCTGCAAGCTTGTGCTGCTAGGCTTCCCCCGTCCTCTTCTGCTCGCCGATCTTTAAGAGATCGGAGAGCGATGCCGCGTTGCGTTTGCCCCAGCTTCGTCCCGCTCGGGTATCGTAGTGAGAGCGTTCGATCTATCGAAGAAGATTTTTTTTTCGGGAATGCGAGTGCAACGAGCTCTTTCTTAGACAACTTTTCGCGCTCCGGCGGAGAATGGTCCACTACCGATCCCCTCAACCCCGCCGCCCCGTTCAAGCTCCGTCTTCGCAGGGACCTTGATTATAATTCGAGGCAACTCTTTCTCTCGCTTGGTCGGGTTCGCGCTCTTCTCACCCAAGCGCTAGCCCCAAAAGGTCTCTCCGCGTGAAGCACTGGCCTTGGGGGTGCAGTATGCATCATGCGCCGCCCACGCGACCCAGCGCCAGCGGTGAGGCTGGCAGTGGACTCGGAAGGTCAAGTGACCTGCGAGTGTGATCGAGGCATATTCGTTGAATTTGAAGTTGCGCCCATTCTTGAGTCGGTGCAGGCAGCGGCGGCGGTCCAGATCCACAGCCCCTTTCCGCGTTGAAGATCCGCTCCCACAGTGGCGTGCCCTCTCCCCCCCCCTCTTCCTCCTCTCTGCCCTTCCTTCCTCCCTCCTCCCTCTCCCTCTGCACGTGGAACACTGACGCTCTCTTTGCCTCGGTGAACTCACTGTCGAAGAGGGCTCCGAAACGCTATCGTGAATTCATACAGCTATGCAACACACGCGATATTACCGCAGGACAGGAGACACATGGTCACAATGGAGACATTGCAGAATTGGAGCGAGAGCTACCAGACCATTCGTTTGCCAGCAGTTTTTTTCCCTGACTCTACTCGTGAAGGTGGAGTGGTGACGGCGTTTTCTCGTTCTTTCCTCTCCCACTTCTCCGAGGTTGAGCACCTGACATTGATTGTGTGCAGGAGCATCAAGAGCATGTTTAAGGGTTCGCATGGTATGATGGTTATATACAATGTCCACCTGCCCAACACTTCTGACCCCTTCCCCGCCTTCTCTGGCGTACTTCATTGCTTGCAGCGTGATGTTTACCGATATCTTCTTGGAGGGGGTGATGCGCACGCACGCGCGGTGCTACTCGGCGATTGGAGCCTTGTATTAGAGGAGGGGGGGAGATTTTCAGGAGATGGCAGTGGTTTCCGTCCTGGGGATTGCCGTCACTCCAGGCTGTTTTCCAAACTGTTTGCCCACTTCACGGAACTCTACCAGTCCTTGGACACTCGCAGGGGTCTCAGGGGACGTGCCGTTTCTCAAACTGCTCGTTTAGACAGGATGTATACGTCCTTGGCGCTTCCGCTGCCCAGGGACTTTACGGTTACGACGTCGACGGTTGGAGTATTGAGTGTTGCCATGCCCGGTGACCACATCCCTATTCGTTCTTCGATTGAGAGATTCACCCCCCGACCCCCAACATCCTGCCATTCCCCCCTGGATCGCTAGCATGCCCGAATTTGGGCAGGAAGTCGATGAGCTCCTCCAGGACACCCCTGAGGATTGGAATATCTGGAGACAGCTCACGATCGCTAAAGATTTCTTTTTTTCGACGCTGGTCGGGCGGCAAGGCAGTCTATCCGCTCTCGGCAAGCCCGTTCCTTGCAGGAGCGCCACTTTTGGGCAATGTCAGCACTTCGTGCCATTCTTTTGCCTGATCAGCGCCGCCTCCGCTCCGCCCTGGCCGCCTACGAGAGGCTCCGAGTGCACTTCGATAATGGTCTCAACTGCCGAAGTTTGAATGGATTGACTCAACGCGCTCACTGTCTTTATCGGAAGGCATTGGAGGAGGAGGAGAAGGAATTATCACGAGCGGAGGTTGATGATTTGCAACGGCGTGCCATCAAGGCGAAGCTGGAGCGTAGGCAACTTCTCTGGCGGAAATTTAGGCGTCGCTCTGTCCTTGGGGCTGTGACCGACGCGTCTGGAAACCCATGCCGTACTCTGGGGGAGCCCGCAAAAGCTCTGGGTGACTTCTGGGCCAACACGCTCAGTGAGCCGTGTATCTCGGAGGACCTCTTGACCGACATCTCCCCCCGCATCCAGAAGCTCGAAAATCCCCTCCCCGAGGAATGGAAGCTTGACTATATCTCTTGGCACAAGATGCTCCTCCAGAGGCCCCGCAGCATGCCTGGCCCCGACGGGGTCCCTTGCGCGGTCTGGAAAATACCATCGGCATCAAGATTACTTTATTCATGCTACCTCACTCTGTTTCAAGAAGACTTCAGCGGTCTACCTGAGGACATGCGTTGCAGCCTGTTGGTGTTTCTTCCGAAGGGCGTCGAGGACGCCGACCGCGCCGGTTTCCCATTGCTACGTTCGCTTGCATGCACGCGCCCGCTGAGCATGAGCAACACTGACGTTAAGCTGCTCGCGGCCGCGAGCATTCTTCCTGCGGTTTCAAATGCGACGGATACGATTGGAGGGGAGCAGAAATGTGTTGGTGGAAGAGATATGATAGAGAACGCGGCGAGGGCGGAGGCGTGGGGGGCTAGAACGACACCTCAGAGATGACCAGAAAGCGGCTCTCTTCTTGACCGACTTTGCCTCGGCCTTCCCTAGCCTCGCCCAATCCTGGCTTCTCTTTGTCCTCTCGAAGATGAATATCCCATGGGTTATTCGACGCTCTTTTGAAGCTGTGCATGCTGAGAATGCCGCGATCGTTGCAGTTGCTGGGCAACGCTTTCAAACTATCCCAATTGAGAGTGGAGTCAAACAAGGGTGCCCCGCCTCAATGTACCTCTTCGCCCTCGCCGTCGACCCCTTGCTCCGATGGATTAATCACCGCTCTTCTCCCACCATCTCCCTCGCCCTCGCGTGTGCCGACGATTTCCTTTTCGGTCTAAAGAACGTGTTGACTGAGCTTGGCCCTCTGATCGCTCTCCTCATGCACCTCGAGCAGATTGCGAATCTGCGCCTCAATTTCTCGAAGTGCGTGCTGATCATTTGCGGCGCGCTGGATAATGCTCGTCCTGCGTCTGTGCTAACGAGTTACGGCGGCCCCTTCGGGGGAATCAAGATCGGGAATTGGGCGGTGTACCTTGGTTTCCCGATTGGCCCTGGGGCGTCCGAGAATGTCTGGTGGTCCCTGGATTCCTGGAGCGTACCTGCCAAACTCGTCAGCTAGGACTAGGTGTGGCTCGGAGCGCAGTGGCGTTCCGCGTGATGCGCCTCTCCAAGCTCTTATTTCGTCTCCAGCTTTACCCACCCAGCCCCGTGTTACTTCATATGTATCGTGAGTGAAGCTGCCATGCGTCTTACTTCGGGCCCTCGCAATGCCATCTCGTATAATATTGCCACTCATCTTACCGATCTCGGCTTCCGCACTGAGTTCGTCGACCTTAAGGCTGCCTCGTGGGCAACACATATTAGATGCATGCTGAAATCTGGGTTCCTCTTCGGGGTAATGGAGTCTCTGGAGGGTGCCAGAACGGACCTCGAACATATCCCGTATCGCTGGCATGTTGGTTGGAATTGCACGTCTTTCCTTGGCTTTGCTCGCCGTATGCGTTCTTGGTTCCTTGGCCTCCCCGCGCAGCTTAATGCCTCTTTCCCGCGGCTGCAGCAGAAACTCTACCTCGAGTTCCGAGCCATTCGGGATGGCGAACCAGTTTCAAGTACGATGCTGAGGAGAGTTCGGAAATTATACCCAGCAGCCACTGCCTCACATATTTCTTGCCTGTGTAAGGCGACCAAGGCGATTTGCGAGTCCACCTCTATGTCCCTGGGGATCGCGCCGCTACGTATGCTGACTGGCTCTATCTGCGCTTCCGTCCGATTTCACTCTGCCCCGATGGGATGTGTTTTTGGTTGCGTTACTCCTGATATGCATGATCTGGACTCAATCCACCACTATCGCCAATGCCCTAAACTCGAGACCATGATTCGGAAATGGCTTTTTGATGAAATATGTGTGCAATCGGATCCCGTGAGGTTTCCTTGGTTCCCCTCGTGTATGCTTTTGTTATCTGATTCTCCGTCAGCCCATTTAAAACGCGCTGCCTGCATCGACGCCTTTCTTGCCAATCTTAACGCCCGTCGCCTCTCTCGCCAAGCCAGCCCGTCAGAGATCTTTGAAGCTCGTCTCCGAGTGACGGCCAGGAGACACCCACGCCTTGCCGCACTTTGGGGTTCAAGCGTCTTCAACTCCAGATGGTTGGCCCGAGCTCGACCCCCTCGTCAGGAAGCGCTGCCCGCCCGCGTGCCTGGCGCGCCGCGAGGCAGATGGGAGCTTCCGCCTGCAGGGGACTAGAGCCAAGGCTACCTTGGAGAGCGAACTGCTCGTCCTGCGGGGCGACCGCCCTGGTCCCTCCGCCTCTTTAAGGAAAGAGAGCCCTAGAGGCTCCTTAGTCCCCCCCCAAAAAAATACAAAGTTTCAGTAGGATGTTTGGGATTGTTCTTGAACAACCAATGGTTTAGTTGATTTTTTTCAGTTTTCATGTTGTTGTTATGGTGTGTTGTTGGTTTTGCGGGTTTTCGGTTTCGGGCTCGATTTGCGCAAGAAAACACGAGTTCAACCCATAATCGCGCGAAGGGCCAGCTTGTCCTCGCTTTGCTATGCTATTCCACGATCTGCCATGCTATGCGCATCGTCGCATCGCTGCGCGACGAACGAAAACACACAACATGAACACCACACAGAATACCGCTCCCCAGGACCAGCTCTCCATCCTGAATAGTTGTTTGACGGCCCTTGGGCCCCCCATAGGGCGAATTTGGCGAATCCGCAGCCCGTCGCGATTTTGTCACGACGCGACGGGGGTTGGGGACTTACGCAGTAGGTGGCAGCGGGGATCGGCCACGCGCAGAGGAGGGGTAGGGTGAGGGGGAAAGATTCTTAGAAACACTCCTGCTTGTCAGAAGGCGGGGGCCTTCTCCGTGCAGGTCCAAGGTTGGTGCCTTCTAAGAAGCAGTCTCCATCTTAGAAGCCTCCCCCCTCCCCCTACAATGGAAACTCATGCCAGTGAAACACCCTGCTTGCCTCCAGGGAAAGAGCGTGTTCTACCGCTGCTGGCGGAAAACCAGAGGGGGGTGGGGGGGGGGCACTGTAGGGGTTCCCAACCCGTCCCCCCCCTCCCCCCCTCGAAAACCGGGAGGGGGCCACTACCGGTTCGACCCCCCCCCCCCCCACTCCATCAGGAAAAGGGGAAAAGGGGAGGGGGTCCTTATTGGTTCGAACCCCCCCCACCCCTCCTTCGAAAACCGGGGGGGTCACTACCGGTTCAACCCCCCCCTTTCGCCGCTGGCAAACGATTCCCGCTCCTCGGGAAGATTGGACGGTGGTGGGGATATTGGGACAGTGGTGGGGACGATGGTGGTGGGGACAGTGGTGTGGAGACAGTGGGACAGTGGTGCGGACAGTGGTGGGGACGGTGGTGGAGGGGACAGCGGGCCAGTGGTGGGGACAGTGGGACAGTGGTGGGGACGGTAGTGGTGGGGACAGTGGTGAAGGCGGTGGTGAGGACGGCGGTGAGACGGTAGTACAGTGGAGAGCGTGGTGGGGACAGTGGGGATAGTGGGACAGTGGTGGGGACAGTCAGGACAGTGGGAGCACAGTGGGACAGCGGCGGGGACAGTGGGGACAGTGGGAAAGTGGTGGAAACAGTGGGAACAGTGGGACAGTGGTGGGAACCGTGGGGAAAGTAGGGAGGGCGGGACCGTGGTGGCACAGTGGCGGGGAGAGTGGGGACAGTGAGACACTGGTGGGGGCATTGGTGGGGACAGCGGGGACAATAGTGGGAACAGTGGGACTGGTGGAGACTCTGGGACAGTGGGGACGGTGGTGGTGGGGACAGTGGTGTGGGGACAGTGGGGATGTGGTGGGGACAGTGGGACAGTGGTGGTGGGGACAGTGGTGGTGGGGACAGTGGTGTGCGGCGTGGCGAGGACGGTGGTGGGACAATGGGACAGAGGTACAGCGGGGACTGGTGGGGACAGTGGGGAAAGTGGTGGGAACAGTTGGACAGCTCAGTGGGACAGCGGCGGGGACAGTTGGACAGTGCGGACAGTGGGCCAGTCGTGGGGACCGGGGGGGAAGTGGGAGAGTGGGACCGTGGTGGGAGCAGTGGTGGGGGACAGTGGGGTCAGTGCGACAGAGGTGGGGGCACAGGTGGGACAGTGGAGACGGTGGTGGGAAAAGAGGGGACAGTGGTGGTGTGGACGGTGGTGCTGGGGACAGCGGTGGGGGATGTGGTGCGGACGGTGGTGGGGACCCGGGAGTCCTTTGCGGCGGTGAGGGGGGGGGGGGGAGGGGGGAGGGGAGGGGTTCGAACCGGTAGTGACCCGCCCCTGGTTTTTTGGAGAGGGGGGGCTGGAGGGGGGGGGGGGAGGGGAGGGGTTAGGGGGGGGGGGTCCCGGGGGGAGCGGGGGGGGGGGGGGCCAGCAGGAGTTTTCCCGGGGGGAGAGGGGGGGGGTCCAGCAGAGGGGGGGGATGGATTTCGAGGCGGGGGGGAGGGACCCTTGGGCTCCGGAGGAAGAGGGGGGGGTGGGGAACTTTCCGCAGTAAAGCGGCGGTGGATCACGCTCTCTCCATCCAGGGTGCCCTGGGTTTCTTGAAGTTTAGATCGTTTTGATATGGAAAGCGTGACGCTCCCACAACGGACGCCCTGGGGTCTCAGGGTTGGGTTTTTCTGTGGAAGGCTTCTTGTGGTCGAGCTCCTAATGTACCCCCTTGTGCGCGCCGCCACGGAGAGCACTGGGAGGGAGAGGACGCGAGGGCCAAGGGCTGCCGCGCGGGCTGGCGGATCCTTCAAGAATCGCCGCGTCCAAGACGGCGGCCGGGAAGGCGCCCGCCCGCGCCAGCGCCTGCGCGCGCGCGCGCTGGCACGGGGGCTCGGGCCTTGGCCCAGGCCCCCCAGAGTTCGAGGCCTCGGGTTGCTTGGAACGCGCCCCTGTCGAGGGTGGGCGCCCCCCCCCTCCCCCCCCCCTACTCGGGCCCTCCTCGCCCCCTCCTTCTCCTCCTCGGGCCCGATCTTGGGGAGGTGCTCCCCTCCTCGCCCCCTCCTTCTCCTCCTCCCATGCTCCCTACATCGTACAGCACGCTCGGGCCGGCCCCAAAGTTCTATAGGCCTCGGTGCCCTGGTTCTCCAGAATCTGGTCTGGGAGCCCGCGCGGGCAGCTCGGAGACCCCGAAGTTCCTGGCCTCGAAGCTCTGGTCCTCCATAATCTGGTCGGGGGGCCCGCGCGGACAGTCCGTGGACCCCACAAGTCTAGGCCTCGAAATGCCGGTCAGAATTCGCTCACGGAGCAGCGGCATCCGTACCTTTTTGTTCCCCCATGGGGGTGGGGCTCGAGGCCCCGAAATCGAAGGAGCTGTTTCCAGGGCTCCAAAGTGGGGCCGGAGCAGATGGGGTCAGAGGATCGTGCCGCATCGCCGATGCGTCGGCGATGCGGCTCAATGTGCAGCCTGACTTTCTCCACGCCGACGTCGCCGATGCATCGCCGATGTCGACGGTGCATCGCCGATGCATCGGCGATGCGTTGGCGATGCATCGGCGATCTTCCGATCCCATTACTCGGACCCCGTCTAGGAGGCCTCTACAAATGAGGAGGGTGATCACGCCCCGTGCACGGTGAGTCAGTGGGGATTCGGGGGCACCGCGCGGTTTTGGGATTATGGCCGTCGTTCTCCGAGGAGGTCTCGTGCGACCGAGGCCTCCGAGGTCCCAAAACGTTTCGATGGCGGACCGCGTCGTGAGGTTGTTGGCGATTCCGAGGTCACCACGCGCTCCGTCACCACACGGTTTTGGGGGCCCGAGGCAGTCGGGCCTGCCCTGTCCGGCGGAAGACCTGATCCTGGTCGCGGCGCACGCATTGGGGTCGCCGCTGGAAGGCGGTCGGCAGATTTCCTCCCTAGACATGCTTGCGTCGTGATGAACATCACGACGGAAGGTTGTTGTCAGTTTTTGACCTCTGGCGCCGCCGCCGCGAACACTCTTCGACACGCGGCTGCTTGCGGGGCCTCGAGGCGGGGGAAAAACAGCTGCGTGCAGCGGTTCGCTCGGCGCCACCCCCTCCCCTTTATGCCGGACGGGGCTAGGACGAGGACATCTCCGTTCTAGAGCGTTCCAGAGCGCTCTCAAAGCGATCCGGAACGCTCTACGAAGGCCGCGGCGCCCGAGACCTCCTCCAGAATCGCCGGATCTCAGAGATTCCCGATTTATCTTCATCCGATGTTATCCTCGTCCTGGCTTCGTCTCTTTTTGCTATCCCCCTCCTTCTCCCTGACCGTGGCGAGGAGGACCTCCAGCGACGCTCCGAGGCCTCCAAGGACGACGACGTGACGTCGACGATCCTCGATACCGTGCTCCTACCGTCGGGCGTCCCCGTTGCCTTTCGGAGGCGACGATAGGCGATGGGGAGAATAGCCCCGGGGCGGGCATGACGCGTATTCGCCCGGGAGCCTCGCCGAATGTATGGACAATCGGCGCCTCTGGGTACATGTGAGCGACGTGAAAAAAAAACGGGGCCGTCTTCGCCGACATTGTCGCAGAAGCTGCCCGCGTAAGCTCGCGCGTGAGCGTCCTCGCTTCAGGCGTAGCGTGCCGCTCTGGCGGCCCGCATAAGCCACTGCGTAATGTCGCCATGTCACCTCGCGTGATACCTGTTTTTGATCGTCGCTCATGTTTTTTTCTCTTCCCTGGGCTATTCAAGAGGCTTGCGCCAGCCCGCCGACCCCGATAACACTTAGGTCGTCCAGTGTCGTGCCACTGTGCCTGTCCTGTGGGTCAGGAGCTTCCGGGATGCGTATGAGGGTCTCCTGGAAAGCTTCTCGGGCGCCTCTTGGAGGGCTCTCGGGCTTAGTGGCCCCCAGAAACGGCAGGGCCGTTTCTGTCACCGTTTGTCCAACAATGTTTCTTCAAAACGAAAGCATTATATATACATACATATATATATATATATATATATATCTGTAGAAATGTAAATGTGAAACATTTGGGGAATGACCCAATCATATGCAGTTGTGAGTACCGCAATTGTGAATATCTTGGCGCCAGAGTGGATGAGGGTGGGGCGCTTTCGGCTCTTTGCCGTGACCGCTGGCCCTCTTCTCCTCCTCCTTTCCCTCCCTCTTCCTTTTCATATACCATATGCATGATCCTCCTGATCCTCCTCGTCCCTCTCCTGACCCGCTCTGGGGATCAACGCAGGATCCTCCTATTGGAACACTCCACATCAAGATTCCTATTGATAGCCACTCCAGAATGATTCTTATGGAAATCCTGCACAGAAGGAGTCCTACTGGAACCCTCCACAGCAGGATTCCAATTGGATCCCTCTACAGAGTGATTCCTATTGAAGTTTTTTGCAGGATGATTTCTATTGAACTCCTTCACAAAAGGATTCATGTTGAAATCCTCGAAAGAAGGATACCTATTGAAATCCTCAAAAGAAGGATTCCCATTGGAATCATCAGCGGCAGGATTTTTATTGAAATCTTCCGCATGAGTTGAAACCCTCCACAGGAGGATTTCTACAGAAATCCTCGACAGAAGGGTTTCTATTGAAATCCTCGACGGAAAGGTTCCTATTGACATTTTCCACAGCAGGATTCCTATTGATAGCCTCTACAGAAGGAGTCCGACTGGAACCCTCCTTGGAATTTCTTTGCAGAAGAATTCGTATTGAAATCTTGTGTCATAGGGATTCCTAATGAACTCCTCCACAGAAGGATTCTTGCTGAAATCTCCGACAGAAGGATTCCTATTGAAATCCGCAACAGAAGGATTCCCATTGGAATCCTCCACAGCAGGATGTGTATCGAAATCTTCCACAGGAGTCAGAACCCTCCACAGCAGGAGTTGTATTGGAATTCTCGGCGGAAGGGTTCCGATTGAAATCCTCAACAGAAGGGTTCCTGTTGAAACCCTCCACAGCAGGATTCCGATTGACAGCCTCTGCATAAAGATTCCGAGTGCAACCCTCTACAGAAGGAATTCGATTGAAACTTTCCACAGCAGGATACTTATTGAATTCCTCTACATAAGGATTCGCATTGAAATCTTTTGCATACGGATTCCGAGTGAACTCCTCCACAGAGGGATTCCTTTTGAAATCCCCGACAGAAGGATTCCCATTGGAATCCTCCACAGCAGGATTTCGATTGAGATCTTCCATAAGAATTGAAACTCTCCACAGCATGGATTCTATTGGAATCCTCGGCGGAAGGGTTCATCTTGAAATCCTCAACAGAAGGGTTCCGATTGAAACCCTCACAGCAGGATTCCTATTGACAGCCTCTACAGAAGGATTCCTATTGAACTCCACCACGTAAGGCTTATTATTGAAATTCCCGACAGAGGGATTAGACATCCTCAGCAGAAGGGTTCCTATTCGAATCTTCCACCGCAGGATTCCGATTGGAATCCCCCACAAGAGTTGGAACCCTCTAGAGCACAATTTCGATTGAAAATCTCGGCAGAAGGGTTCTTATTGAAATCTTCCATATAAGGTTTTTTGTTGAAACCATCCACAGCAGGATTTCTATTGATAGCCTCTACAGAAAAATTCTTGACGCTTCGCGTATCCCCACCAGCCCTCCGTAGCCCCTCTGGCTCAAGCCTTTGGCTCAAGGCCGTTCTGGCTCGAGACGAGCCGAGCCGGCCTCGCCTGCGCCCCCCCGGGCGCGCTGCCCGGGGCAGGTCGGGATGGGGGCGCCCTCCTCCTGACCTGCCCCTCCTCTGCGCCATGGCGGCGCTCGCTGGCCTGGCGGCCGGCCGCGCGCCTGGCCGCGGCCCTGCCGCCGCCGCCGCGCCCTCGCTGGCGGCTCGCCGGCGTCGGCAGCGGCGTGCGGCCGCTGCCCGCTTCGCCGGCGCCGCCCCGGCCCCCGGCCTTCGGCCTCCGCCGGCTGGAGGCCCTGGCGCTGGCGGCGCCGCGGGCGCCGCCGCGGCTGCTGGCGCGGCCGCCGCGGCCGCCGCGCGGCCGCTCCGACGCGGCTGCTGCGCGGCTGCCGCCGCGGCTGCTGCAGCGGCTGGCGCCGCCGGCGCTGCCGCCCCGCGGCCGCCGGCGACGGCGCCGCCGCGCGGCCGCGCCGCGGCCGCGGGCGCGCGCGCCGCCGCTGACGCCGCTGCCGCTTGCGCGGCCGCGGCCCAGGCGGCCTCTGCGGCGGCCGCCCTGGCCGCTGGCCCCGCTGCTGCCGCCGCCTGCGCTGGCGCCACGGGCGCCGCGGGCGCCGCTGGCGCCGCCTGCGCTGCCGGCGCCGCCGGCGCCGCGGGCGCCGCCGCCGCCGGGGGCGCCGCGGACGCCGCCGGCGCCGCTGGTGCCGCAGGCGCCGCGGGCGCCGGGCGCGCCGCTGGCGCCTCCTCCGCAGGCGGGGCCGCGGGCGCCGCAGGCGCCGTCGGCGCCACGGGCGCCGCTGGGGCTGGCGCCGCGGGCTCGGCGGCCGGCGCCGCCGCGCCGCCCCTGCGGCCGCCAGCGCCGCGGCGGCCGCCGCCGTTGCCGCCGCCGCTGCCGTGGCGGAGGCGGCCGCAGCTGCGGCCGCAGGCTGCGCGGCCGGCGCCGCGGCCGCCGCGGCCCCCGCGCGGCCGCGCTTGGGCCCGCCGCGGCTGGCGCCGCCAGGGCCGCCGCAGCCGCTGGCGCCGCGGCGGCGGCCGCGGCGGCCGCGCCGCAGCAGCGGCAGCCGCTGCAGCTTCACCTGCAGGAGCAGCAGCAGCGCCAGCTGCGACAGCAGCAGCAGCAACAGCAGCCGCAGCAGCAGCACCTGCAGCCGCAGCCGCAGCAGCAGCAACAGCAGCAGCAGCAGCAGCCACAGCAGCGGGACCTGCAGCAGCAGCAGCAGCAACAGCAGCAGCAGCAGCACAGCAGCAGCAGCAGCAGCAGCAGCAACAGCGGCAGTAGCAGCAGCAGCAGCAGCGGCAACAGCACCCCGCAGCTGCAGCAGCAGCGAAGCCCCCCTCTGGAAGCCGCGGAATATCCCATTTCTGTCAGAGACAGGCAGACAGGCGTTCCTACAGCTCCTCTTTCCTATCAGCGTGTGGCACGAGCTCAAGCTATCACATTGCCAGTCGCCGGGGCTGTCGGCCACCACCTCATATCCCATTGCTCCCCCCCTGGCAACAGTATCGCGGCGACAGGTGGGAGGGCTGCTGAGGGAGCGCCCGCGGTCGGAGACCAGCCTCCCCCCGACAAAGACGGGCCTTCAGCCCGGGGAGCGCCGTGCGAGACAGCGAGAGTGGAGGGGCCTGTAGCCCGGGAGTCTTTACATGGGCAGATGGACGTCGACGGCGGCACGGCTGCCAATCAGTTCCCTGGGCATCCCTTTAACCCCGCGGACTCCCGACCCCCCCCTCCCCCCAAGCTGACAGTCACAGACCGGGCGAGCCCTCAGCGCGGGAATCACAAGTGGGACGAGCCTTCAGCTCGAGTCTCCAAGGCGTATCTCACAGCTTCAGAAGAGACGAGCCTGACCACCACGACGCCGACGCCGCCGACGACGACCTCCACGGACGCCGTCGCCTCGACGACGACGACGACCACGACCACGACCACGACCACGACCGCGACCACGACCACGACGACGATAGGGGGTTGGAAGAGGAAATCCTTGACAGTCGCAGACGGGACGAGCCTTCAGCTCGGGAGTCACAGGCGGGACGAGCCTTCAGCTCGAGTCTCCGAGGCGTATCTCACAGCTTCAGAAGGGACGAGCCTTCAGCTCGAGAACCAGAGACGATGCCCATGGACGCCGAGAGCGCCGCAGAGACAGCGGTCATGACTGACGGCGGCATTCTCGAAGATCGGCCCAGGGGCCTGTCCAACGAGGGTGGATGGCCTGTGCGTGAGGCTGCCCAGTGGGGTGGCAGCGGTGACGATGGGCGGGTGGACCGAGCGCAGTCCGCCCGCGCCCCCGATCCACATCCCATTGTCTCACGCCCACACTCCGCCGACCACCCTCCCTGGGACGCGTCAAGACAGAGAGGAGCAGCCTACAGCTGCGAGGGGGTTGATCCCTTGTTCGTGGAGGCCTCCGTCCAGGTCGCGCAACCGACCCCTCCAGCTGACTTGAGCCTACGTCAAAACGGCCCCCGCCTTCCGCCCGCCGCCTCCCCCGGGCGCGACCAGGTTGCACACGCAGAAGACGGGCCTTCAGCCCGGGGAGCGCCGCGCGAAGCAGCGAGAGTGGAGGGGCCTGTAGCCCGGGAGTCTTTACATGGGCAGATGGACGTCGACGGCGGCACGGCTGCCAATCAGCTCCCTGGGCACCCCTTTAATCCCGCGGACTCCCGACCCTCGCCCGCCCCCCAAGCTGACAGTCACAGACGGGACGAGCCCTCGACTCGGGAATTACAGGAGGGGCGAGCCTTCAGCTCGAGTCTCCAAGGCGTATCTCACAGCTTCAGAAGAGACGAGCCTGACCACCACGAAGCCGACGCCGCCGACGACGACCTCCACGGACGCCGTCGCCTCGACGACGACGACGACGACGACCACGACCACGACCGCGAGCACGAGCACGACCACGACGACGATAGGGGGCTGGAAGAGGAAATCTTTGACAGTCGCAGACGGGACGAGCCTTCAGCTCGGGAGTCACAGGCGGGACGAGCCTTCAGCTCGAGTCTCCGAGGCGCATCTCACAGCTTCAGAAGGGGCGAGCCTTCAGCTCGAGAACCAGAGACGATGCCCATGGACGCCGAGAGCGCCGCAGAGACTGCGGTCATGAGTGACGGCGGCATTCTCGAAGATCGGCCCAGGGGCCTGCCCAGCGAGGGTGGCTGGCCTGTACGTGAGGCTGCCCAGTGGGGTGGCAGCGGTGACGATGGGCGGGTGGACCGAGCGCAGTCCGCCCACGTCCCCGATCCACATCCCATTGGCTCACGCCCACACTCCGCCGACCACCCTCCCTTGGACGCGTCAAGACAGAGAGGGGCAACCTTCAGCTGCGAGGGGGTTGATCCCTTGACCGTGGAGGCCTCCGTCCAGGTCGCGCAACCGACCCCTCCTGCTGACCTGAGCCTACGTCAAAACGGCTCCCGCCTTCCGCCCGCCGCCTCCCCCGGGCGCGACCAGGTTGCACACGCAGAAGACGGGCCTTCAGCCCGGGGGGCGCCGTGCGAAGCAGCGAGAGTGGAGGGGCCTGTAGCCCGGGAGTCTTTACGTGGGCAGATGGACGTCGACGGCGGCACGGCTGCCAATCAGCTCCCTGGGCACCCCTTTAATCCCGCGGACTCCCGACAATCTCCCGCCCCCCAAGCTGACAGTCACAGACGGGGCGAGCCCTCAACTCGGGAATCACAGGAGGGGCGAGCCTTCAGCTCGAGTCTCCAAGGCGTATCTCACAGCTTCAGAAGAGACGAGTCTGACCACCGCGACGCCGACGCCGCCGACGACGACCTCCACGGACGCCGTCGCCTCGACGACGACGACCACGACCACGACCGCGAGCGCGAGCACGACCACGACGACGATAGGGGGTTGGAAGAGGAAATTCTTGACAGTCGCAGACGGGACGAGCCTTCGAGTCTCCAAGGCGTATCTCACAGCTTCAGAAGGGACGAGCCTTCAGCTCGAGAACCAGAGACGATGCCCATGGACGCCGAGAGCGCCGCAGAGACTGTGGCCACGAGTGACGGCGGCATTCTCGAAGATCGGCCCAGGAGCCTGTCCAACGAAGGTGGGTGGCCTGCGCGCGAGGCTGCCCAGTGGGGTGGCAGCGGCGACGACGGGTGGGTGGACCGAGCGCAGTCCGCCCACGTCCCCGATCCACATCCCATTGGCTCACGCCCACACTCCGCCGACCACCCTCCCTGGGACGCGTCAAGACAGAGAGGAGCAGCCTTCAGCTGCGAGGGGTCGATCCCTTGACCGTGGAGGCCTCCGTCCAGGTCGCGCGCCCGACCCCTCCTGCTGACCTGAGCCTACGTCAAAACGGCTCCCGCCTTCCGCCCGCCGCCTCCCCCGGGCGCGACCAGGTTGTACACGCAGAAGACGGGCCTTCAGCCCGGGGAGCGCCGTGCGAAGCAGCGAGAGTGCAGGTGCTTGTAGCCCGGGGGCCTTTGCATGGGCAGATGGGCGCTGACGGCGGCACGGCTGCCAATCAGCTCCCTGGGCATCCCGTTAATCCCGCGGACTCCCGTCCATCACCCGCCCCCCAAGCTGACAGTCACAGACGGGGCGAGCCTTCAGCTCGGGAATCACAGGAGGGACGAGCCTTCTGCTCGACACTCCACGGCGTATCTGTTGATGCTCAAGCGGTTGGGGCTCAAGCTGTTGCGGCACGAGCTCAAGCTATCACATTGCCAGTCGCCGGGGCTGTCGGCCACCACCTCATATCCCATTGCTCCCCCACTGGCAACAGTATCGCGGCGACAGTTGGGAGTGCTGCCGAGGGAGCGCCCGCGGTCGGAGACCAGCTTCCTCCCGACAAGAGGTCCACGACTCCTCCCCGAGGGGATGGTGGAGGACATCTCGAGCCTCGTCGCAACATCGAGGGTCAGGAGTTCACACTGGGACGTGCGGCCTTCAGCTGCAGTAGTCCCCTGGGAGTGCTACGGCCCGAACAGGCGGTCGTCAGCCACAGCGCGCCGGTGCCTTCCCCTCCAAGAAACGACCAAGCAGGGGTTCCTACAACCCCTCACTCCTATCAGCGTCCCGGGGGCGGTCTCGTTGTTGAGGCGGAAGATGCGGCCGAAATTGCGTGCCCCCCTGGCAGCAGCATCGTGGCGACAGTCGGGAATCCCGCTGAGGGCGCGCCTGCGCTCGGAGACCGGCCTGCCCCCGAAAGGAGGTCCACGACGCCTCCCCGAGCGGATGATGGAGGATATCTCGAGCCTCCTCGCAGCATAGAGAGTCAAGAGTTCACGCCGGCACGTGCGGCCTTCAGCCGCAGTAGTCCCCTGGGAGAGCTACAAACCGAACAGGTGGTCGCCAGCCACAGCGCGCCGGTGCCTTCCCGCCCAGGAGACAACCAAGCAGGCGCTCCCACAGCCCCTCACTCCTATCAGCGTCCCGGGGGCGGTCTCGTTGTTGAGGCTCGAACGGTTGTGGCTCAAGCTGTTGCGGCGCGAAGTCAAGCTATCACATTGCCAGTCGCCGGGGCTGTCGGCCACCACCTCATAGCCCATCGCTCCCCCCCTGGCAACAGTATCGGGGCGATAAGTGGGATTGCTGCTGAGGGAGCGCCCGCGGTCGGAGACCAGCCTCCTCCCGAGAAGAGTTCCACGACGCCTCCCCGAGCGGATGGTGGAGGACATCCCGAGCCTCCTCGCAACATCGAGGGCCAGGAGTTCACGCCGGAACGCGCGTGCGTGCGGGCCGCAGATGGGCGCGTGTTTGCGATCGGCACCGACCCTCCAGCCAGCGCCTCCGAGGCCATCCCCGTGGCCGACGGCCGATACGGAGCCCATTACTTGCAAAGCCTTGGGCTGTCGATACATCTGGTTGGCGGCGAGACCCAACAACGCCCTGCTGCGACTCCGCCCGCCGCCGTCCCTGGTGCTCTCGAAGACCCCTCGCTGAGTAATCACGAGCGCGCCTTGCAGAGGCAGGACATCGAGGCCATCCGTCAACTTGTCGAGAGAAGTGCCTTCGCGCCCATTCGCCCTTTTTCCCCCGTCAGCGAATCCGCCCGAACGAACAGCGAACCGCAGCCACTCCCTCCCGAAGGCCGGACCGCGCTGAGGAAGGCGACTCCCGTCCTGGCGAAAGAAACGGTGTCTGACAACGTGCCTGGGCCAGGCACGACCCGCAGCACTCCCACGCACGACGAAAGTCACGCTGCGACAGACGGGGGCGCGCTCGTGAACGAGGGCGGGCGCGGGTCTGAAGGCGAGCGCCAGCGGGAGGGGCCTGCCCCCGCTTACCACAGCGCAGCGTTCCTTTCAGCCCCAGCTGCTGGAGGCGACTCGGACTTTACCTGGCGGCCAACCGCGCGGCCCGCGCCAACCCGCAAGTCCCCGCCGGGCTTCCGTGCCCCAGTAGCCGCCGCGCCCCGCGAAGCCATAGACGATTCCGGCGGCGGGCCCAACCAGTCGGAACAGTCTCAGAGCAGCGAGCGTGAGCAGCATGCGGGGCAGGAGCCGGGAGAGCCCGATGAGCAGGAGTTGCCGGCCGCCCGCGGGGAGGGCGCGGATGTAGCGCCAGCGCAGGAATGGGAGCGTGGGCAAGAACAGGAACAGGCCACCACCCACCGCCACACTCCCCTGGCTGACACTACTTGCCCTGGCCCCTCCCTCCCTGGCAATGGCGCGAGCTCGAGCGCCGAGGAACAACGGCACCGTGGCCGGAACGTTCCCCCAGCGCGGCCGCGTGGCAGCGGGTGGACGCCCCGCCTAGCCTCTGTGACTGGCGACCCTCCAGCCTCCCCGCCGCCCCTGGGCCCAAACCTGGCCCGTAGCGACGCCGACCGCGCTGGCGGGTGTGGTGGGCGGCAGACGGCAGGCGGCGGACGCAGCAGCCGCAGAAGCAGCAGCAGGCGCCGCGCCGAAGACCAGCCGCTGACCACCCCGCCCCCGGTAGTGGGCCCCGCCGCGCGTCAGCGCCCAGAACCTTCAGACCCAGACACGGGACAGCAGCAATATGAAAGGTAAGATCGGCGGCATCCAGTGGGACCCCCCGGGGAGACACTTGGCGAGACGATAAGGCGGCTTCAGGTCACCCTGGGGGCGAGGTTCACAGGCGCTCGGCACGCGTTCGCCCAGCAGCACGCTATGCCTGGCAGCAAAGGCGTGCTCGACCTGCGGCGGCACGACCAGCAAACGTGCGTCAATTTCCTGTCCTCCTTCCGCAGCCATAACTGCGACGTGCGGGCCATGGACGACGCGCTGGACCTCGGCGTTGACTGGGCGCAGTTGCGGCTTCAGTAGCTGGGTGGAAGCGACGGCGCGGGCAGGGGGCGCCAGGCGGCGAAGGGCCACGCTGATCGCCGCGCACCCAGGAAGGACCAGAAACAGTGGAAGGTCGTCACCAAAGTTTCAGGGGCATCGTCCGTTTTCCACACTCTGTGCAGCCTTCTGCTGCCTCCCTGGGTTACGTTACTCGTGTGGCGGCCTTCTGCCGCCCTCCCTGGTACACGCACTTCCTGCCTTTGGACCCAAGTGTGTTTACCAGCAATACCGTCTGCATGGCAGCGCTGGGGCGTGTTGCGTGCAGGCCATAGTTGGCCCCTGGCCCCGCTGTAGTTGTTTTCACCTCTGGCCCTGGCGGACTTCGCCCCCCGGCCTCGCGGCTCTGTGACCGACGCAAAGATGGCTTCGCCTCGTCACTGTCCAGAACCGCACCCTAATTCACTCTGGCTTCTCCTGGTGTGGCCGTGACCCGGCCCTCCAGCGGGCAGCCTTCTCCCTGGGTTTCCCCAAGATACTTCGGCCTTCAGCCGCGCTTCCTCCGCCTTCCCTGGGAGCGACCCTGGGCTTGGGCTTATCGTCAGTGGGTCTCAACGTTGCTCAGGCGGTCTCCGTGGTTGTGGTGCGCCCCGCTTCGTTGGCTGGAGTGCCCGCCCCGGAGGTCGCTGCGGCCGTGCTCGGACTCTGGGTCGCAGGTGTGCTCCCGTGCATGACTTGCCACAGTTTGGCAGCGGCTGGCCCAGGCCGCGCCCGCACCTGTGGCTAGTGGTGCACCGCTCGCCGCAAGGATCCGTGCACACTGACGTCACCCCATCGTCGCTCCCCGCTCAACCTTGTTGAGCGGTCACTTCCTGGGCTTCTTCGTGACTACGGACGGTTGCTTGTGCTGCAGCGGGCATGCGTCAGCGCAGCTTTCTCAGAGCGCTATTTCCACGCTTTCTGGTCCGCCAGGGTATCCTGGAGAGCTGCTCTTTGTTATGTCACTTAGTTGCTTCCTGGCACGCCCTGTCATCTTCGGTTGGCCCTCGTGTCTCGCGCCGAGGTCGGGAACGGTGTACCTTCCGCACTGCGTCGCATCATGTCGTTGATCTTTCGCGTGCGAACGCATGCCTACGGTCTCGCTCATACCCGGCAGACACCCTGGGCTCTCTGACACCCCTCGTGCACGGAGACAGATCCCCACTACGGTCTCGCTCATACCCGGCAGACACCCTGGGCTCTCTGACACTCTTCTTGCACGGTGCTGGACGACGTCAGCTCTCTTGCCTACGGTCTCGCTCATACCCGACAGACACCCTGGGCTACCGACGCACTCCTTGCACGGAGACTTCCTGGGCGTCCTCGTGACTCGATTGCTTGTGCTGCAGTGGGTATGCGGCAGCACAGCTTTCTCTGAGCGCTATTTCCTTTCTGGTCTTTCAGAGTCTCCTGGAGAGCCGCTCTTTGTTATGTCACTTAGTTGCTTCCTGGTACACGCCCTGCCACCTCGGATGCCGTCGGGTCTCTCGCCAAGGTCGGGAGCAGGTGTACCTTTGCACTGCGTCACATCATGTCGTTGATCTTTCGCGTGCGAACGCATTCTTCCGCAGTTGGTTTGAGGGTTGGCTCCGGTTGTCATTGACTTCAGGCGTGCCTTTTCAGCCGCGTGGATGCGTACTCTGAAGCTGCGACGGTTCGCTGGCGCTGTCAGAGTCCCTTCTCCCTGCTGGACGACGTCAGCTCTCTTGCCTACGGTCTCGCTCATACCCGACAGACACCCTGGGCTACTAACGCACTTCTTGCACGGAGTCAGAACCCCACTACCCTGTGATCGTCGGACCGACACGATCCTTGACTGGGGGTGTGCGTCGCGCCATTTTGGCAGCGTCCTCCCTGCTTCCTGGGTGGCTGTTTCCCTTCAGACTCCCTGGGCTGCAGCTTGCACCGCCGCCTGATCCGCGGCCCCCGCGCGCGCTCGGCGAATTCGCCACGGCCGCAGCCCGACCGTGACCCGCCGCCGCCGGCGCTTCCGCCTGCGGCTGTAAAAAAAATATCCCCACCAGCCCATCCTACACCAGGCACTCGAACGAAGAGCGCCGATGATCGGCAGCTGTTCTTCTCCCCCTCTTCCTCCTTCTCCTCCGCCTTCTTCCTCCTCCTCCTCTCCTCCTCCCTCTCCTCCTCCTCTTCCTCCTCCTCCTCCTCCTCCTCTTCCTCCGCCTCTTCCTCCTCCCTGGTGGCGTCTTGGAGGTATCTTCGAACGGTTTGGTGGGCTCTTGGGCCTTGCGGGCGGGCGGGCGGCGCTCCGCCCGCCCACGCGCAGGGCCCAAGAGGAGAGTCCAAGACGCCTCTTGGAGCCATTTTGGAGGAGATCGGTCAACGAAGGAGGGTCCCTCAACTTGGCTCGCCCCCCAGGAGCTCCAAAAATCGTCTCCTGGACCCCTCTCGGATCGCTCTTGGAGCGCTCGTGGCCGCTCTTGGAGCCGTCCTGTGGCTCTCTTGGGCCCCCCTTGGAGCTATCTTGAGCCATCTTGGAGTCATCTTGACGCCTCGGATGTGCATCGCAAGCGAAAAGGTGAGAACGCCAAAAACATTGATTTTCCCTAGGGTGTTGAAGCATTTTTGGGCTCCTAGAGGTTTCCTAGTGATGCTCTTGTGGGTACTTGGAGCCGTCTTTACGCGATCTTGGAGCGTCTTGGAGCATCTTCGGAACCATATTTAGGCATCTTGCGCTATGTTGAGCCATGTTGGAGGGATCTTGGGCTCTGGGGGGGGGCATCTTGGAGCAAATGTATGAAAGAAGAGCAGAGCTTTAATTAGCGTTGCCCCTCCAGACTGTCTAAAATCGCTTCCTGGACCCCTCTTGGATCGCTCTTGGAGCGCTCTTGGACGCTGTTGAGGCAGTGTTGAGGCTCTCTTGGGCCCCTGCTGGGGCCCAGTTGGGACATCTTGGCGCCATCTGGAGGCCTCGGATGGGCTTCGGAAGCGAAAATGTGAGAACACCAAAAACATTGAGTTTCCCTAGGGTTTTGAAGCATTTCGGCCTTTTGAGGGCACTCTAATGATGCTCTTGTGGGCACTTGGGACCATCTTGGAGCGGTCTTGGAACGTGTTGGAGCGTGTTCTGAACCATCTTCAGGCATCTTGCGCTATCTTGAGCCATCTTGGAGGCGATCTTGGGCGCTCTGAGGTCCTCTTGGAGCCGTCCTGGGCCATCTTGGACGCTCTGACCGCTCCCCGCCCCTCCTGTCCAGGTCAGTGGGGAGGGGGTAGGGGGAGGGGTAAACCCCTCCCCGAAGGGGAAGAGGGAGGGGTGGAAGAGGAAACGCCCTAGACCACCGACGCCCAGAGGGCTGGTGGGATTCTTTTTGAAGTCTTTTACACAAGGATTCCTATTGAACTGCTCCACATAAGGATTCCGATTGAAATCCTCCACATAAGGATTGCGATTGAAATCCTCCAATTAAGGCATCCGATTGAAATCATCCATAGAAGGATTCCTGTTGGAACCCTCCACAGCCAGATGTCACATTAAATCCTCTGAAAACTTTCCAGGATTTCGATTGAAATCCTCGACAGAAGAGTGCCTATTCAAATCGTCTACAGACGGGTTCCTATCGAAACCCTCAACAGCAGGATTTTGATCGAAATCCGCCACAGGCACAAGCGGGAACGTGAACCGTTGCAAGGTCCTTTTCCCGCCACCTAAAAAAAACAACAAAAAACAAAGCAAATCAAAAAATGCTACGCAAGGATTCGCCTCGCTGTCTGTACTCTCCCAGAATATTGCTTGTATTGCTGTTTCGTTGTTTCCCAACCCTCCTATGGTTCGGTATTCGTTTTGAATAGAGCAGTGTGGTCGCCTCGTCCTTCTCCTCCTCCCCCCTCCTCCTCTCCTGTCTCTTGTGTTCCCCTCTCCTCTTTTCTCGTGCCGTCGGGCTGCGATCGCGAAACTGTCACCACTTTCGTGGGCTCCTGGGAGGCCCAGCGGAGGTACGTCCCACGCGGACCACCTCGAGACCTCGCCGCCCCCTGGGGGGGTGCGATCAGCGAAACTGTCGCCACTTTCGTGGGCTCCTGGGAGGCCCAGCGGAGGTACGTCCCACGCGGACCACCTCGAGACCGCGCCGCGCCTTGGGGGGGTGCGATCTGCGAAATTGTCGCCACGTTCGTGGGCTCCTGGGAGGCCCAGCGGAGGTACGTCCAACGCGGACAACCTCGAGACCTCGCTGCGCTTTGGGAGGCTGCGATCTGCGCAATTGTCGCCGCTCCCGTGGGCTCCTGGGAGTCCCAGCGGAGGTACGTCCAACGCGGACCACCTCGAGACCTCGCGGCGCCCCGGGGGGCTGCGATCTGCGCAATTGTCGCCATGTTCGTGGGCTCCTGGGAGGCCCAGCGGATGTACGTCCCACGCGGACCACCTCGAGACCTCGCGGCGCCCTGGGGGGCTGCGATCTGCGCAACTGTTGTCACTTGCGCTGGCTCCTGGGACCACTTCGAGACCTCGCGGCGCCCTGGGGGGGTGCGATCTGCGAAATTGTCGCCACTTTCGTGGGCTCCTGGGAGGCCCTTCGGAGATACGTCCCACGCGGACCACTTCGAGACCTCGCGGCGCCCTGGGGGGGTGCGATCTGCGAAATTGTCGCCACTTTCGTGGGCTCCTGGGAGGCCCAGCGGAGGTACGTCCCACGCTGACCACCTCGAGACCTCGCGGCGCCTTGGGGGCTGCGATCTGCGCAACTGTCGCCACTTTTGTGGGCTCCTGGGAGGCCCAGCGGAGGTACGTCCCACGCGGACCACCTCGAGACCTCGCTGCGCTTTGGGAGGCTGCGATCTGCGCAATTGTCGCCACGTTCGTGGGCTCCTGGGAGGCCCAGCGGAGGTACGGCCATCGCGGACCACCTCGAGACCTCGCGGCGCCCTGGGGGGCTGCGATCTGCGCAACTGTCGCCACTTTCGTGGGTTCCTGGGAGGCCCAGCGGAGGTACGTCCCACGCGGACCACCTCGAGACCTCGCGGCGCCCTGGAGGGCTGCGATCTGCGCAACTGTCGCCACTTTCGTGGGCTCCTGGGAGGCCCAGCGGAGGTACGTCCCACGCGGACCACCTCGAGACCGCGAGGCGACCTGGGGGGTTGCGATCTGCGAAATTGTCCTCACGTTCGTGGGCTCCTGGGAGGCCCAGCGGAGGTACGTCCAACGCGGACCACCTCGAGACCTCGCGGCGCCCTGGGGGGGGCTGCGATCTTCGCAACTGTCACCACTTGCGTTGGCTCCTGGGAGGCCCAGCGGAGGTACGTCCCACGCGGACCACTTCGAGACCTCGCGGTGCCCTGGGGGGCTGCGATCTGCGCAATTGCCGCCACTTTCGTGGGCTCCTGGGAGGCCCAGCGGAGGTACGTCCCACGAGGACCACCTCGAGACCTCGCGGTGCCCCTGGGGGGGTGCGATCTTCACAATTGTGACCAGTTTCGTGGGCTCCTGGGAGGCCCAGCGGAAGTACGTCCCACGCGGACCACCTCGAGACCTCGCGGCGCCCTGGGGGGCTGCGATCTGCGCAACTGTCGCCGCTTTCGTGGGCTCCTGGGAGGCCCAGCGGAGGTACGTCCCACGCGGACCACCTCGAGAGCTCGCGGCGCCCTGGGGGGCTGCGATCTGCGCAACTGTTGCATCTTTCGTGGGCTCTTGGGAGGCCCAGCGGAGTTACGTCTTACGCGTTGCCGCTGCTCTTCTTGCTGCGCTCTTCTGAGTTCACTGATGGGTGCTCTTTTTCCGCACTGCGGGTTTTTCAGCATGGCCGTCAGCATTGAGTGGTTCCGAATGTAACCACCACATGTATAGAAAGAGTTGGGTACCTCGCCGGGTAATTGCGTTTTTTGTTCTTTTCTGCGTCTCTGCTCTGGAGCAGGAGTTCTGCTTCTCTGCTTCTGTGCTCTCTAAAGGTGCCACGGATGCGGGCCCTTTTTAAGAACAATGGCAATGACGAGAGGGGGGAGGTGGAGGAGGGAGAAGAAGGAACGAACAGAGGAAGAAGGGGGAGACGGGAAGAGAGTGGTTTCATCTCAAACCCTTTTAGGGGCCTAGAGCGCCCCACCCTCATCCAGTCTGGTGCTAATATCTTCTCTGGTGGCCTTTCATATGGGGCCACGAAACATTTGAGGGGTGTGCCGAAATGGGTGCGGGGGGCGCATGCGGACGGTGGCATTGGGGCCGTCGGTGGAGCTCCATATGGGGCCACGAAACGTGTGAGGGGTGTGCCGACATGAGTGTGGGGGACGCATGTGGACTGGCATTGGGGCCTTCGGTGGAGCTCTCTATGGTGTCGCGAAACGTGTGAGAGGTGTGTCGAAATTGGTGTGGACGACGCATGTAGACGGTGGCACCAGGACATTCGGTGGAGCTCCTTAGGGGGCCATGGAACGTGTAAGGGTTGTGCCGAAATGGGTGCGGGGGACGCATGTGGACGGTGGCATTGGGGCTTTACGTGCAGCTCCCCATGGGGCCACGAAGCGTCTGAGGAGGGTGCCGACATGAGTGTGGGGGACGCATGTGGACTGGCATTGGGGCCTTCGGTGGAGCTCTCTATGGTGTCGCGAAACGTGTGAGAGGTGTGTCGAAATTGGTGTGGACGACGCATGTAGACGGTGGCACCAGGACATTCGGTGGAGCTCCTTCGGGGGCCATGGAACGTGTAAGGGTTGTGCCGAAATGGGTGCGGGGGACGCATGTGGACGGTGACATTGGGGCCTTCGGTGGAGCTCCTTATGGGGCCACGAAACGTGTGAGGGGTGTGCCGGGATGGGTGTGGGGGATGCATGTGGACGGTGGCATTGGGGCTTTACGTGCAGCTCCCCATGGGGCCACGAAGCGTCTGAGGAGGGTGCCGAAATGGGTGTGGGGGATGCATGTGGACGGTGGCACTGGGACTTTCGGTGGAGCTCCCTGTGGGGCCACGAAGCGTGTGAGGGGAGTGCCGAAATGTGTCTGTGTGTGTGTGTGGGGGGGACGCATGTGGACGGTGGGCCGTCGGTGGAGCTTCTTACGGGGCCACGAAATGTGTGTGGGGGGGTGTGCCGAAATGTGTGCGGGGGGCGCATGTGGACTGTGGCACTGGGGCCTTCGGTGGAGCTCCCGACGGGGTCTCGAACCGTGTGAGGGGGGTGCCGAAATGGGTGCGGGGGGCGCATGTGGACGGTGGCATTGGGGCCTCAAGTTGAGCTCCTTATGGGGCCACGAAACGTGTGAGGTGTGTGTGTGTGTGTGTGTGTGTGTGTGTGTGTGTGTGTGTGTGTGTGTGTGTGTGTGTTTGTGTGTGTGTCGAAATTGGTGCGGGGGACGCATGCGGACGGTGGCACTGGGGCCTTCGGTAGAGTTCCCATATGGTGCCACGAAGCACGAAACGTGTGAGGGGTGTACCGAAACGGGTGCGGGGACGCATGTGGACGGTGACATTGGGGCCTTCGGTGGAGTTCCCTAAGGGACCACGAAGCGTGTGAGAGGTTTGCCGAAATGGGTGCGGGGGACGCATGTGGACGGTGGCATTGGGGCCTTCGGCGGAGCTCCTCCCTATGGGGCCACGAAGCGTGTGAGGAGTGTGCCGACATGGTTGTGTGGGACGCATGTGGACGGTGGCACTGGGGAATTCGGAAAAGCTCCCTGTGGGGCCACGCAGCGTATGAGGGGGGTGACAAAATTGGTGCGGGGGACGCACGTGGACGGTGGCACTTGGGCCTTCGGTGGAGCTCCTTATGGGGCCAGAAAGCGTGTGAGGGGGGTGCCGAAATTGGTGCGGCGGCCGCATGCGGACTGTGGCACTGTGGCTTTCGGTGGAGCCCTCAATGGGGCCACGAAGCGTGTGAGGGGGGTGCCGAAATGAGTGTGGGGGACGCATGTGGACGGTGGCGTTGGGGCCTTCGGTGGAGCTCCTTATGCCACGAAACGTGTCAGGGGGGTACCGAAATTTGTGGGGGACGCATGTGGACTGTGGCACTGGGGCCTTCGGTGGAGCTCCCTTCAAAACCAGGACCCAACACCACAGGATGGTAGGGGAAAAAAGCGGCGACCAGAAACGGCAAAAAAGGTTCCAGGATAGGAGTTGGAATCAGAGCCAGAAAATTATCCTGGCGAAGGACCCAACCATATGCAGTTGTGGGTACCGCAATTGTGAACATATTATTCGGTGAAGCTCCCTATGGTGCCATGAAGCGCTGCACTGGGTGGGGGGGAACGCATGCGGGCGGTAGAACTGGGGCCGTTCGTGGAGCTCCCTATGGGGCCACGAAGCGTTGTACTGGGTGGGGGGGGAACGCATGCGGGCGGTAGCACCCGGGCCTTCGGTGGAGCTCCCTATCTGGCCACGAAGCGCTGTACTGGGTGGGAGGGACGCATGCGAGCGATAGCACTGGGGCCGTCGGTGGATATCCCTACGGGGCCACGTAACGCTGTAATAGGTGAGGGGGACGCATGCGGGCGGTAGCACTTGGGGACGTCAGTGGAGCTCCCCATGGGGCCACGAAGCGCTGCACGGGTCGAGGGGAGACGCATGCAGGCGGTGGCATTGGGGCTTTCGGTGGAGCTCCTGATGGGGCCACGAAGCGCTGCACTGGGCGGGGGGGACGGACGCATGCGGGCGGTAACTGGGGCCGTTGGTGGAGCTCCCTATGGGGCCACGAAGCGCTGCACTGGGTGGGGGGACGCATGCGGGCTTCAGCGCTGGGACCTTTGGTGGAGCTCCCTATGGGGCCACGAAAGGCTGGATGGGGGGACGCATGCGGGCGGTAGCATTGGGGCCGTCGTTGGAGCTCCCTATGGGACCACCAAAGGTGTGAGTGGTGTGCCGAAGCGGGTGTCGGGGACGCATGCGGGCGGTGGCACTGGGGCCTTCGGTGGAGCTTCCTATGGAGCCACGAAGCGTGTCAGGGGTGTGCGACATTGGGTGTGGGGGACGCATCCGGGCGGTAGCATTGGGGCCTTTGGTGGGGCTCCTTATGGGGCCACGAAACGTGTGAGGGGTGTGCGAAATTCGATGCGGGGGACACACGCGGACGGTCCCACTGGGGCCTTCGGTGGAGCTCTCCATGGGGCCACAAAACAATGCACTGGGTCATTGGGTGGGTGAAAATGCCAAATTGGGTTTCCAGGGCGCATGCGGGCGGTCCCACGGAGGGATTCGGTGGAAATCCTTAAGGGGCAACGAAACGCTGTACCGGGTGAGTGGAATGCCAAACCGGGCTTCCGGGACGCATGCGGGCGGTCCCATTGGGGCCTTTGGTGGAGCTCCCTATGGGGCCACGAAATGCTATAACTGGGTGGGTGAAAATGCCAAATTCGGCTTCTGGGACGCACGCGGGCGGTCCCATTCGGGGCTTCGGTGGAGCCCCCCATGGGGCCACAAATCGCTGTGCTGGGTGGGTGAAATTTTGAAATTCAGCTTCCGGGACGCACGCGGGCACTCCCACTGGGGGCTTCGGTGGAGATCCCTATGGGGCCACGAAACGCTGTACTGGGGCTGCGAAAATGCAAATTTCGGCTTCCGGGACGCATGCGGGCGGTCCCATTGGGGCCTTCGGTGGAGCTCCCCATGGGGCCACAAACCAATGCACTGGGTCACTGGGTGGGTGAAAATGCCAAATTGGGTTTCCGGGACGCATGCGGGCGGTCCCACTGGGAGTTTCGGTGGAGATCCTTACGGGGCAACGAAAAGCTGTACTGGGTGGGTGAAATGCCAAATTGGGTTTCCGGGACGCATGCGGACACTCCCACTGGGGGCTTCGGTGGAGCTCCCTATGTGGCCACGAAACGCTGCACTGGGTACGTGAAAATGCCAAATTCGGCCTCCAGGACGCATGCGGGCGGTCCCATTGGGAGCTTCGGTGGAGCTCCCTGTGGGGCCACGAAACGTTGTGTTGGGTGGGTGAAACGCAGGGAGAAGAGAGGAGGGGGAGGAGGGGGAGGAAGGAAGGAGGGAGGGGGAACGCGGGGACCGTCTCTTCAAACCGAGGACCCAACACCACAGGATGGTTGGGAGAAAACAGCGACGGAACCGGCAAAACAACGGCGACGGAACCAGCAACGAAACAACGGCGACGGAACCGGTAAGACGGAACAGGTAAAGAAACGGCTTTGTCGTTTCGAAGACCCACTGAGCTCTCGGGGGCCTCTTTGGGGGCTCTCCCCTGGGTTACTTTTTAGCCTCCACCACCGCCCCCGAGCACCGCCGCAGGTGCTGGCAGCCGGGGCCGCCGTGCCGGGGGCGCAGTGTCCTCCACTGCGGCGGGCGCAGCGCCGCCGGGGCGGCCTGCGTCGCAAGGCGGCAAGGGGGAGCTCTTCGGCTGCAAGTAGCACGGTGGGGGCGTTAGTTCAGGCATGTGGTCAGGAGCCTTCAGACCCTGGACCTCTCCTTATCGGATGAGGGCGGCGGAAATATCCATGACCAATCCACGATCAGAACTTATTCGAGTTGCCCCGGCTTCCAGACCCTGGGCTCTTTATCCATTGGTTCCTCACCCCGTGCACCCATCAGCTTTTTTGCAGATTCTGTCAAGTTTCCTTGCAAGGAGGGGGGAGGGACGGGGGGGACGCGGTGAGGCCCGAAGGGGAACCTGACCTTGACGCAAGCCAGGACTCACTTGCACGCCGTTTCGGCCCAGCATTTCTTGGCAAGGCGGCGGAGAGGCGGGAGGGGAGAAAGGGCGCGTTCTGGGGGCGCTTGGAGGGGGGGGGTTGGAACCGGACCCCCCCCCCTCCTGGATTGGGGGGGGAGGGTTCGAACTCCCCCCCCCCCTTCCCGTGACGGAGGGGGGGTGGTTTCAACCCACCCCGCCCATTTCTCCTCTCTCTCCTCGGGCCGGCACTGGCGGCGGCTGGCGGCGGCGGCGGGGAGCGTCGATGAAGACGACGACTTCCTTTTCTTGGCCAGCGTCGGCGCTTGCGGCGGCTGGCGGCGGCGGCGGGGACCGTCGACGAGGACGACGGCGACAACGATGACGACGACGCTCCGCCACCGTGCTTTGGTTTTGGGTCAGAGTCCTTATGGATGCCTCTTGGGGTCTCGTCGGAGGGCTCTCGGGGGCCTCGGAAAGGCATTTGAGAAGCCTCCTGGGCGCCTCTTGGACGTCTCTTGGGGCCTCTGAGATGGTAGTGGTGGTCGAGGGCTGCGGTGGTGTGGTGGGTGGTGGTAGTGGTTGGGGTGGTGGTGGTGGTTGTGGTGGTGGTGCTGGAGTGGTGGTGTGTGGTGGTGGTGGTGATGGTGGATTGTGGTGGTGGTGATGGCGGTGGTGGTGGTGATGATGGTGGTAGTGGTGTGGTGGTTTGTGGTGCTGATGGTGGTCGTGACGGTTGTGGTGGGTTGTGTTGGGTTGTTGTGGTGGTAGTGGTGGCGTTTTTGGTGGTGGTGGTAGTGGTGTAGTGGTTTGTGGTGATGGTGGCGGATGTGTTGGTGGTGAGTTGTGCTGGTTGTGGTGGTGGTGGCGATGGTGGTGGCGATGGTGGTGGTGGTGGTGGTGGTGTGGTGGTTCGTGGCGGTGGTGGTTGTGATGGTGGTGGTGGTGGATTGTGGTGGTGGTGGTGGCGGCGGTGGTGGTGCTGGTGTGGTGGTTTGTGGAGGTGGTGGTGATGGTGGATGTTGGTGGTGGTGGTGGCGGTGGTGATGGTGTGGTGGTTTGTGGTGGTGATGGTGGTCGTGGTGGTTGTGGTGGGTTGTGCTGGGGTGTGGTGGTGGCAGTGGTGGCGTTTCTGGTGGTGGTGCTGGTGGTAGTGGTGTAGTGGTTTGTGGTGATGGTGGCGGCTGTGTTGGTGGTGGGTTGTGCTGGTTGTGGTGGTGGTGGCGATGGTGGTGGTGGTTGTGGTGTGGTGGTTTGTGGCGGTGGTGGTGGTGGTGGGTTGTGGTGGTGGTGGTGGCGGCGGTGGTGGTGAGGGTGTGGTGGTTTGAGGTGGTGGTGGTGGTGTTGGCGGTGGTGGTGGTGGGTTGTGGAGGTGGTGCTGGTGGTGGTGGTGGCCCTGGTGGTGGTGTGGTGGTTTGTGGTGGTTGTGGTGGTAGGTTGTTCTGGTGGTGGGGTGGTGGGTTGTGGTGGTTGTGGTAGTGGTTGTGGGTTGTTGTGGGTGTGAGGGTGGTGGTGGTGGTGGGTTGTTGTGGTGGTTGTGGTGGTAGCTATGGTGGTGAACGTGTGGTGATTTGTGGTGATGGTGGGCTTTCGTGGTGGTGGTGGTGCTGGTGGCGTTGGTGGTGGTGGAAGCATGGTGGTTTGTGGTTGTGGTGGAGGTGTAGTGGTTTGTGGGTGGTGGTGATGGTGGTTCTGCTGGTGGTGGTTGTGATGGTGGTGCTGGTGTGGTGGTTTGTGGTGGTGGTGATGGTGGGTTGTGGTGGTGGTGGTGGCGGTGGTGGTGATGATGGTGGTAGTGGTGTGGTGGTTTGTGGTTGGTGATGGTGGTCGTGGTGGTTGTGGTGGGTTGTGTTGGGTTGTGGTGGTGGTAGTGATGGTGGCGGCGTTTTGGTGGTTGTGGTGGGTCGTGTTGGGTGGTGGTGGTGGTTGTGTTGGGTCGTGGTGGTGGTTGCGTTTTTGGTGGTTGTGGTGGTGGTGGTGTAGTGGTTTGTGGTGATGGTGGCGGTTGTGTTGGTGAGGGGTTGTGCTGGTTGTGGTGGTGGTGGCGATGGTGGTGGTGGTTGTTGTGTGGTGGTTTGTGGCGGCGGTGGTGGTGGTGGGTTGTGGTGATGGTGGTGGCGGCGGTGGTGGTGGTGGTGTGGTGGTTTGTGGTGGTGGTGGTGGTGTTGGCGGTGGTGGTGGTGGTGGGTCGTGGAGGTGGTGCTGGTGGTGGTGGTGGCGGTGGTTGTGGTGTGGTGGTTTGTGGTGGTTGTGGATGTAGGTTGTTCTGGTGGTGAGGTGGTGGGTTGTGGCGGTGGTGGTGGTGTGGTAGATTGTTGTGGTTGTGGTGGTGGTGGTGGTGGTGGTGGTGGTGGTGGTGGTGGTAGTGGTGGTGGGTTGTTGTCGGTGTGAGGGTTGTGGTGGTGGGTTGTACATTGTCAACACAAGTAGGTGCCAACCTCATCTTTGAAACACCAAAATGAAAATCAATATTCGTGCTCCCCCCCAGGACTTCCTGGACGCCTTTTTTCAACCTCTTGGGGGTCTCCTGGGTCTCTCAGGGGCCTCTTGGGAGCCTCTTGGCGCTTCTTGGGCCGTCTTAGGGGCTCTTGGCCCGTCTGGCGCCTTCGGAAGCCGTTTTGCGGGCCTCCATGGGCCGTCTTGGCGACGTCTGGCAGCACTTTAGGGCCGTTTGGGGGCCCTTTTGGGAACCTCTTGGGCGATCTGGAGGTCCTCTTGAGCCGACTTGGGGCCCTCTTGGGGGCCTCGTGGGCTATCTTGGGCTTGTCGTGGAGGCCGCTTGGGCCGTCTGGGGCGGCCAGACACGTGTTCTTGCGCACCAGCGGTCGCTGTTGCCAAAGGTCTCTGTTACGTGGACACGACAACGGGCGCGCCAGCGGCGAACCGCAGATGCCTGAGGCACTATGACTTGCCGCCCGCCCAGCTCTTCAACCCGACGGGCCGCAGCGTCGACAACAAGAAAGTCCATGTTGACGAGCAGGCGTCCCCGCGCGATGCGCGCCGCGTCTCATTCCCGCTACGCGAATCGCAGCGCCGGCGAGGAGAAAGTACATGTTGACAAGAAAAACGTCGACGTTGCGGTGTGTTTTTGGCAGGTAGGACGGGGGGTCCCGCGTAGGCTTGGCCAGGCGTCCGCGCGCGATGTGCGCCGCGTCCCATTCCTGCTTCACTGTTCGCAGCGTCGACGGCAAGAAAGTCCACGTTGACGAGAAAAACGTTGACTTTGCATTGTTGTTTGATGGGTAGGACGCGACCACCCGCTCAGGGTTACCCAGGCGATGTTCATTCCGCCCCATTCCTGCTACGCTTTCCGCAACTCGATGACATGCTGGCAAGAAAAATGCTGAGTTTGTGTTGTTTTTGACACTTAGGACGACGGGATTGCCATCGGCCGGCTCGGTTGGGATGTGGGGGTGTTTACTCATAGGAAGTAAAGATGGGGGTGGGGACGGGGGTCCAGTTAGCCAGCTCGAACGGGCCAGAGGGCTCCGTCCACTCCCGCCCGCCGACCCACAACATATGAAGCAAGGGCGTCGCGTCCGACGCTTGTCGCTCATCTTATATCGCGGGCGGCTAGACGTCCAGCGCGCGACGCGAGCTGCGTCCTATTCCTGCCGCGTATTGAGCAACGTCGACGAAACACAAGACTGCGCTCGATGTGCGCTGCGCCCCGCTCCGGCCTCTCACGTTGCGTCGTCGGCGACAACATGCCCAGCGCGCGAAGTGCGCCGCGTCCCATTCCAGCCACGCGCGTTGCACCGCCAATCGTTTCGCTCGTGCCGCGCATGGAGGAGGAGGAGGAGGAGGAGGAGGAGGAGGAGGAGGAGGAGGAGGAGGAGGAGGGGAGGGAGA
>CAUYUJ010020793.1:322204-324704 GCA_963575745.1 Prorocentrum cordatum | reverse complement strand
TGTGGGTTGTTGTGTGTTGTTGTGTGTTGTTGTGTGGTGTTGCGTGTTGTTGTGTGTTGTTGTGTGTTGTTGTGCGCAGTTGTGTGTTGTTGTGTGTTGTTGTGTGGTATTGTGTTGTTGTGTGGTGTTGTGTGTTGATGTATGGTGTTGTGTGTTGTTGTGTGTTGTGTGTGTTGTGTGTGTTGGTGTGTGGTGTTTGTTGTGTGCGTTGCGTGTGTGTGTGTGTTTGTGTGTGTGTTTGTGTGTGTGTTGTTGTTGTGTGTTGTTGTGTGTTGTTGTGTGTTGTTGTGTGTTGTTGTGTGTTGTTGTGTGTTGTTGTGTGTTGTTGTGTGTTGTTGTGTGTTGTTGTGTGTTGCTGTGTGTTGTTGTGTGTTGTTGTGTGTGTGTTTGTTGTGTGTTGCTTGTTTTGTGTAGATTTTGTGTGTGTGTGGGTGTTGTGTGTGTGTGTGTTGTGTGTGTGTGTTGTGTGTGGTGTGTATGTTGTGTGTGTTGTGTGTGTTGTGTGTTGTGTGTTGTGTGTTGTGTGTTGTGTGTGGTGTGTGTGTGTGTGTGCGTTGTGTGCGTTGTGTGTTGTGTGGTGTGTGTGTTGTGTATGGTGTGTGTTGTATGTGTGTGTTTGTTGTGTGTGTGTGTGTTGTGTGTGTTGTGTGTGTGTTGTGTGTGTGCGTGTTGTGTCCCAGTGTCTCTGTGTCTCTGTGTCTCTGTGTCTCTGTGTCTCTGTCTGTGTGTCTGTCGGTGTCCTCTCCACGGCGGAAGGCGGCGAAATGGCTGAAGTCTGCGGGAGGCCGGCGGAAGGCGGCGGAAGTGAAAAATGCGCCCCCAAGTGATGACATGGTTTTTGGGTTCGGGGCTTCCAGAATCCGCCATATGAAGCCAGTGTGGTAACATACAGGCACACGCACACGGAAATCTCAAGTGCCGCCGGGAAGTATCTGAAGAATCCATCCCCAGCTGGCCGCCAGGAGTAGGAGACCCAGAAACCCACTCGACCTCCTCCAGCCTGTCTAGTCCACGGTCAGGCAGGTTGGCGTAGCGTGTCTCGCCGCCCGTTCTGGCCGACGTCCCGTTGCGACACGCTGACCACGTCCCAAGTCCCCGAGCGTAACATTCGCGAGTTCCTCCCTGCCCCTCGCCCCGCGGAGCGGAGCGGCACGCTAGTTATCAGCTCGCAGGGCACGGCGTGTCGCCGGGACCGCCGACCGATCGATAGCCGCGAGCTTCAAGGCGTCCGACCTCTCGGACCTCCCGGCGCCCTTCGTCGGTCCAACCCTTTGGTGTCCTCGCCCCGCGCGCCGCACGGTGGCTTCCCGCGGCCGCTGGAGAGGCTGCTGCGTTCAGGGTGCTCTGGACTGCTTCCCCCGTGGAGGGTGCCGAGCCCAGATGGGCCCGGAAGGGCCCCGAGCCCTCTGCAGCTGCGCGTGCCTTACGTAGCACGGGGTACAGTATGGACGCGCATCAAGAGACGGCATTCTGAGTCTGTCCGTCAGGGTGCCTTCGCTTTCTTCGCTCCGCGCGCCGCGCGGCCGCTTCCCACAGCCGACAGAGAGATAGCTGCGACAAGAGTGCCCTGGGTGGTGTCTTCCCAGTTGCATCTCGCGCGCAGTTTTTCAGGGCTGAGTTCTGGCGACCTCGTCCGCACGGTGGGGCCCCCTCCCCCCTGCGAAAGCGGGGGGGCGGGGTTCCGGGCAGCGCGGACAGAAGGCGAGGACTAGCCCCCCCCCGAGGAGAGCTGAGCCTCCCCGCGAGGCGCGGTGCGCGTGAAGGCTGCGCCATCATGGGCTGGGGACCGCACGCGAGGACGGCCACGCTGGGGCCGCTGGTGGAGCTCATCGTGGGGCACGGTCCACATGAGGCGTTCCAGAAAGGGCCACGGCTTCGAGGATCGAAGGAGATGCCATCTCTTCTTCGGCGGAAGGCGGCGGAAGGCCGGCGGACGGCAGCGGAAGTAAAACGAGACCGCTTCCGCTGGCGGAAGGTGACCGGAAGCCAGTGTAAGTCAACGTGTGTTCCCCAAGAGATGACAAGTTGTTTGGTTCAGGGTTTCCGGAACCCGCAACGTGAGGGGTGCGCCGAAGTGGGCCAGGGACCGCTGGACCCCGTGGAGCCGTGATGGGTGTGCCGCGCAGGCGGGGCAACGCCATGCGATTGTGGGCCACGGGTGGGGCTCCACGTGTGGGGTGGCACGGAGCCCATGAGGGGTGCGCCGACATGGGCTTGCGGCGGCACGCGCCCGCACCCCACTGGGGCCCCGGGTTGGGTTCCTTGGGGGGGGGGGGGGGCGCACGACACTTGGAGACGCGGCGGTATGCGCCCGCGCCCCTCGAGGCCGCAGGTGGAACTCCCTTCCAGGAGCGCGAAACGTATGGGCGTGCGTGTGAGTGTGTGTGAGTGTGTGTGTGTGTGTGTGTGTGTGTGTGTGTGTGTGTGTGTGTGTGTGTGTGTGTGTGTGTGTGCGTGTGTTTGTGTGTGTGGTGTGTGTGCGTGCGTGCGTGCGTGCGTG
>CAUYUJ010020793.1:310092-322104 GCA_963575745.1 Prorocentrum cordatum | reverse complement strand
TGTGTGTTGCGTGTGCGTGTGCCGTGTGCCGTGTGCCGTGTGCCGTGTGCCGTGTGCCGTGTGCCGTGTGCCGTGTGCCGTGTGCCGTGTGCCGTGTGCGTGTGCGTGTGCGTGTGCGTGTGCGTGTGCGTGTGCGTGTGCGTGTGCGTGTGCGTGTGCGTGTGCGTGTGCGTGTGCGTGTGCGTGTGCGTGTGCGTGTGAGTGTGAGTGTGTGTGTGTGTGTGTGCTGGACTTCGCATGCGGCGACATGCGCGCCACTCAGTGTGCCGCTCCCTTGTGAGGTGTGTGTGTGTGTGCGTGGGTGTGTGTGTGTGGTGTGTGTGGTGTGTGTGTGTGCGCGCCAAGATGGACATACGGGGGAGCAGAGGCAGTGAGACTAGAGGAGGAGGAGGAGGAGGAGGAGGAGGAGGAGGAGGAGGAGGAGGAGGAGGAGGAGGAGGGCGAGGAGGAAGGAGGAGGGCGAGGAGGAGGAGGAGGAGGAGGAGGCGAGACGCGCAGCGCTGCGCGTTTAGACGCTGGGCCCAGCAGCGGTGGCGGGTTTGGGAAACCCTTGGGCTCAATATTCGAGTCTCTGAAGGCATGGGTCCTCCCTCCCCCTCCCTCCCCGCCCTTCTTCCCCGTAAGGAGTCCTGCCTGGAGGGCGGTACTGCCGTCGTGCCGAGAGCGCCAGCTAGTTGCAATGTGAATGATCAGTTCAAGGACCCCTCAGAGTTCTCAGTAGATAGGCAATGCTGCCAAAGATGGGCTGTGTCCTCATCTCCCCTGGTGGCCGCCTCCCTCCCCCTCCCCTCCCCGCAGACGGCGGCGGCGGCGCTCGGGCTAGCGCGGCGCACCCAACGAAGGAGGGGCCCTCCGACGCAGCCCGCGAGGCGCCCGCGCAGGCCCGATGGCCACGGTCCAGAACTTTGGCTTAGCGTGCCGCGCCGCCGGCTCTGGCTCGCTGCGCTTCGGCGCCAAAGGCTCGCCACGTCCTGGCTCCCCTGTCGTCAGGGTCCCAAGCTGTGCCCGGCCTCCCGCCCCGTGGAGCGGAGCGACGCGCTGTCAGCCCGCAGGGCATAGGGTGCGTCCGGGGCCGCCGCCACGACACGCTAAGAGAAAGTTCTGACCGTGGTGGGGGGGAGGCGAGCTTCTGCCGCAATGTCCTCCAGCACGTGCTCGTAAGGCTCGAGCAGAAACACCAAGCTATGATACCCTTGCGGCAGAATACCCTAAACAGTTTTACGCAGATCCGATGGGGGGCAGCGGTGCGGGGATCGGTATAGAGGTATAGAAATTCTAGGTACAGGGATGCAGTGAGACAGGGAAGCATGGATACAGGGCTAATGGGCCATAGGGATGTGTGATACAGGGATATAGAGAGTTGATAGGGATATGGATAGGGATGAGAGACAGGGATGGCAAGGGGAGGCCACGTGAAGCCACTGGTGGCCACGGGAGGCCATGAGAGCCGACTGGAGCCCACGGTAGGCCACGGGGTGGCCACAGGAGGCCATTGGGGGTCACGGGAGAAAACGGGAGGCATCGTCGCCCGCCCGACTCTGGATCCGGCAACTCACGCAGTAGTTTCGTAGAGCAAACCCTTCCAGGCAAGCTGTTCAGGGAACACAAGCGAAATGATGGGTTTCGGAACCCCCCTTGTCGCCCACAGTTAACAAACTTGCCATCTCTTCGTCTGGCGGAAGCCGGCGGAAGGCTCGCGGAAGGATGCGGAAGTAAAACATCTTACTTGGAGAGCACAGCGGTGGGCAGGGGTAGTGGGGACAGGGGGGGAAGGGAGGAGGATTGAAGAGGAGAGAGGGGCCTCACGGAAAGGGCGCGGAAGCGCGGCTGGAAGGCCCACGGAAGCAGCAGAGGAGGAGGAGGAGGAAGAGGAGGAAGAGGAGGAGGAGCAGGAGGAGGAGGAAGGAGGAAGGAGGAAGGAGGAAGGTGAAAGGAGGAAGGAGGAAGGAGGAGGAGAGTGAGCTTCCCTGCGGACGGGGCAGGGAAGCGCGGCCGGAAACCCCGCGGAGGCAGCAGAGCACTAGGACGAGGCCGAGGAGGACCAGGAGAACCAGGAGGGGGGGAGGAAGGAGGCGGAAGCGGGGGCACCGCTCGCGGGCGCCACTTGCCGCCGCCGCCGCCGCCCCCGAGAGCGCTCGGGCAGGAAGGGGGAACGGAGGATGGGGTGGGGAGGAGGAGCGGGGGCGGGGAGCTTCCCCGCGGAAAGAGCGCGGAAACGCGGCCCGAAGGCCCTCGGAAGCAGCAGTGGAAGAGGAGGACGACGAGGAAAACGAGGAGGACGAGGAGGAGGAGGAGAAGGGGGAGGGAGGAGAAGGGGGGGCACTCCGATGTGTTCCGATGTGATGTGATTTGTTCCGATGTGCTCATCGCAGAGAAGTTTACGCATGATGCCGTGAATGTTCATGCAAAGGCATGTACTTGGTTGCGCAATGTTAACGGAAGGTTTCCCGACGGAATACCGAAGCGAGCCGTCAACATCAATTGTGGAGGCGGAAGCTCGCAGAAGGCCGGCGGAAGGCTGCGGATGTAAAGCAAGGGACGAAACGAAAATGAGTTATATAATATTCGACACATGTCACATGAGCGTAAACGGTTAGAGGTCCGCGCGGAGTTCGAAGGAGGAGGAAGAGGAGGATGGAGAAGAAGATGGAAGAGGAGGAGGAGGAGGAGGAGGAGGAGGAGGAGGAGGAGTAAAAGGAGGAGGAGGAGGAGCAGGAGAAGGAGTCAGGAGTCCAGAGTCTAGAGTCCCAGGGAGAAGTCCGACACCAAGTTCACGAACGCCCCTTATGGGTCTTCCTCGAAAGCTCAGCTTAAGCGAGAACCTTGGGGAAAGTATTCCGCCGAATCCTGTCCAAGTAGACCTGTCGAGTAGGTGTGCCCACATTGGGGCATTCCTTACCCAAGCCTAACAGTTGCCGAACACCATACATAGCACAAGACGCGCAGAACCAGATGCCAGGTTTGGTGTAGCCGCATTTTGTGGGATGAGTGATTCCACCCCCCAGCTATGTGAATCCTCGCAACCTCAGGAAGACCTCGAAGAGAACCATCACAAGAACAAAACCTGAAACACTCCGTGGACCTCCCATCACTGGCCAAGGAGATGGATACCGAGCCGAGACATCGACGGCATCGAGGCCCGAATGCATCTAAGGCGTGCGATGTGCTGAGCTCCGACAGAGAGCTGGCAGACGGCGGCGGCAGAGGGGGAAGGGGGAGGGGACGGGAGGGCACCAGAAGCAGCAATGTTTGGATGGAATGCAGGCAGTGGGAGTTAGTATGAGCGGGGCCGCACAACGTTGTGGCTCAAGCTTTTTCGGGGGCCAGGCGGCCCCCGGATGTGGCACCAGGCCGTCGCTTGGGTTTTGGAGGCTTCTCTGACCTATTTCGCCTCCTGTCCCAAACCCCCTCCTTGTCCCACTTGCCCGCAGTGCCCTGCGATACCGGCGCTGCCAGCGTGCCCGGCGTGCCCAGGAGCGCCTGCGCCTGTTTCGGCGCCGAGCGCTAGCGGCGGGCTGTCGGGGCTCCCGGACCTGCGGCTCCTGATCGCCTTCGCCAGCCTGCTGGTGCTGGCCAGCTGCGGGTGCCTGGGGGCGGCCGTCGTGACGGTGTGGGGCACGAGCCGCCCGTTGGGCCGACGCTCGAGTGCTGCTGAGCCGCGGGCAGAGAGCACGCCCACCGTCCTCGACCAGGAGGCCGAGCTCGGATCGCTAGCGCACGAGCAGCTGAGCGTGATCCGACAGCGGCGCAGTCGCGTGTGAAGGTATGGCTGCGGCGGTGCCGCCGCCAGTGCAGGGCCTCGGGATCGAGGCCGGAGACTTCGGTGCTGTTCAGTAAAATGTGCCTGGAGCGCCCTTGTACCACGAGCGGTTGGTTCTCATCGAACCCGGGGCTGGCACCACCGTGAGTGTGCAGACCCCAAACGGCGACAACTACGAAGAGGACTGGCTGCAGGGAGCCGACATCATTTGGTTCGGCCTGATGGCTGGCGGCGCCTGTGGAGGTGGAGTTCCTCTCGGCGCTGGTGGGGCGGTGGTGCCCGTGTATCGGTTCCAACACGTGCCGACGCCTGCGGCTTTCCAGGCGGCCCGCGCAGTCGCCGCGGCGCGCAGGGGGCTCCCCGTGCCCGCCGACGGCAAGCAGCCGAATCTGGCAGGGCGGGCAATCGGCGGCGGCGGCGCTGGTGGGATCGGCGCTGGGGCGGCTGCAGCAGGAGGAGGCTTGCCAGCCGCGGGAGCTGGAGTCGGAGCTCTGGCTGCGGCCCTGGGTCCTGCGCCTGTGGCCCCTGGAGCTGGCGCCCTCGTTGGCGCTGGAGGCGTAGTGCCTGCTGCCCCGCCGGCCGCTGACGCGGCAGCCGCTGGAGGTGCTCTACCTTGAGCCGGGGCCGCTGTTGGCGCTGGCGTGCCTGCTGCTGCTGTGCCACTCGTTGTGGGTCCAGGCGGTGTCCTCGTACCTGGAGGCGGTGGTCTTGGAGTTGCAGCTGCTGGAGGAGCATCGGTGCCTACTGTGGATGTTCGTATCCAGCCTGTCGGTCACGATGCTTCGGGAGCTCGGTTTAGAGAGTTTCGCCTCGCCGTCGAGGGCATGGTGGAGACTCCGATGAGCGACTTCCCAGTGCGCGGTCCGAGGACCACATTGTGGCTGTGTCGATTCATGGTGTCGAACGGCCAGACCCCTCTCGGTAGACACGCTCGGTGGAAGGCAGACGCCAAGTTACAGAACAACGATGGCGGAGTCGAGAACCATCTTATGTGTTGCCAGATGTTAGAGAGTTTGGCCACGTTCGATCAACTGAACCTGCCCGACATCTCTGGAGCGGAGACCATGGCCAGATCCATCCAGCTGCCCGAGGAGAGGCACCGAGACCGCATGCCCAGTTTTGCGGGCAGCAGTGGCGAGACGACGCAGGATGCCTTCCTGTACATGGGTCTCGATCGTGTTTGTGGGAACGTGGCCGTTTGCCCGGCACTGCAGTCCTGGGTGTCGGCCGAACTCCAGAAGGAGGTGTCCGTCATGAAGGAGAGGCGTAAAGCTCGAGAGGAACGGGCCAGCGCCAAACAGAACAAGAACAATACCAAGAAGGACGGAAAAGACGATGGCTGATCCATCGCGGGCGGCGGGACCAGGCCGACCGCCGCCTCTCGGGATGGAGGCCGCTCCAGGTGATGCCCGCGCTTCGCCTGTTTCTTTTGTGCATATTTCTCCTCCTCCTGGTCTTGAGCTCGAGACCGGCCCCTCTCACCCCCAGTGTGTGTCGCCGCCGCCTGGCCTCTCTGGTCGCGCGGGCAAGCGCCCTAATGCTGACCGTGAGCGGGACATCTTTCCTTTGCCTTCGTTGCCAGAGGTGGTGGTGGTGGGGGGGGGGGGGCAGCAGCAGACAGTTTTGCACCGCGCCGCAGCGCGCAGAGAAGGCGCCGCAAGGTTCAGCATTACCGTGATTGGGCTAACGATGGGATGTCTTGTCTTAACCAGTTGTCTGGGGTGGACGTCCAGGGACGCTCTCATGGGCCTGAGTATGCGGGACAGCGGGATGCCATCAAACACGTTCGCGATTCTTACTCTGCCATTTCAGCTGCCCCCACAGATCTGGCTACTTGTGTGGGATCTGCGCGCGAGATCTGCACCGCCTCAGGACTCTATGACGACGGGTCTGGGTCCACTAGATGGCCGTGCAGTCGGCGATTACTCGCCCTCCCCGACCAGGTGCATGCCGCTTGTGTGACGACAATGTTGTCAACGGGGGATACCGATTTGCTGTGCGATTATCAGGTTTATTTGCTTAGGGACGTTAATGAAGCCAAGGCCTTACATCAAGAATTGGGTCCGAAGGAACCTTTTGTCGACCCTTTCTTGAAAAACAGCCCCAGGGCCTACTCCGACTTTCTCTCCCTCCTCTTCGATCGCGGGATGCTCGACTGGACTTTGGCCCCGGAGACGCCCCATGCGTTTGGGGTGTTTTTCGTTGCCAAAAAGGGTGGGAGGGTTCGTGTTATTTTCGGCACCCGCGCATGTAACTACTCATTCAGGGACCCACTATCTATTAGGCTGCCGACGGCTTCGTCTCTCAGTCAAGTGGAGTGTGATGGGCCTGCGTTTGTGGCCACAGGAGACATCAATGCCGCGTTCTATCGGATGGGGTTGCCATCCTTTTTGCGTGCTCACTTCAGGCTGCCGTACATAGCTGCCCGACATCTCGGTCTCAGGAATTTGAACGGGCGCGCCCTCCACCCTAATGCACTGATCGCTCCTCAGCTATGTGCGTTACCCATGGGTTGGTCGTGGTCACTACTGTTGTGCCAGTGTGTGGTCAGACATGCCATCTCCTCCGCTAACATCCCTATCTCCCTCGCGGTCCTGGGCGGTCTCCCGGCGGTGGTGGTTAAGGGAGACGATGTGGCGGTTGCAGGGTACGTTGACAATGTTTTGATTATCGGGGCGGATAAACCCTCGACTGACAAACTCTTGGGAGACATTCGACAGGTTTTGGAGCAGAAAGGTCTTATGCTTCACGAGGTGGAGGAGGGCGCCCAGGATTTAAGTTTTCTCGGCCTCCAGCTCACTGGAGGAGACAGGCTCTCGATAAAGCGCCGCAGCCTGTGGCGCCTACGCTATGCCATCGAGGCGGCGCTGCGACGGCGACGCTGTAGTGGACACCTTATGCGGGCACTCCTGGGACATATTACTTGGGCCGGGTTGATCCGCCGAGAGGTTTACAGTGTTCTCCAGGTCAGTTATGCGTTCGTGTCCAAAAATGGCCCCAGGGTCGCGGAGATCTGGCCAGCTGTTCGACGAGAGCTTTGGGCTGTCAGGTGTCTACTACCGCTACTGAATGTGCGCTGGACTGCAGGCTGGCATACGACTGTGCTGGCTACGTTGGTGCGATCGGTCGGATATCCGAAAAATGGAGATTCAAGGTTGAGCAGTGCATCGACGCGCGCAACCACGCGATCCTCGACCCCGCGGACCCCCCGACAGACCCTCAGGAGCTCGAGCCCAACGATCCCGGCTGTGACGACGGCGACCTACATACTGGCGGCGGCGACGGCATACTACCTTGTCAGGGAGTTACCGACGGCGACGACGTATGCGACGATGGCTGCGAAGTCTACGCCAAGGGGGTCAATTTCAAGGTCCTCGACGGGGCCTGGACGTCTGGGGGTGAACATATGTATAAGTCGAGTAAGCCTGGAAACGCAATAGAGGATCTTGCCGCGCCCTTCGACGAAATCGATTCTGAAGTTATGAATGACAAGTTTTGGAACACCGTGGTGGCTACTAGAATACGACACCGTTCAATCATCTTGGAGCTCGAGGGAGATGCTTTGGTCCTAGGTTACCGACACATTCTCAGGACTGGAGGCGCCCGAGGCTCCCGGGTGTTGGCTATTAGTGATAATCATCCACTTTGTCTGGGCGCCGTCAAGGGTCGGGTCCGATCTTCCTACCTTCTCCGACCTCTCCGACGTATCGCAGCCCTGTCGATGGCCACTGGTACACGACTGTATGTGAGATGGGTTCCCTCAGAGCGTAATCCAGCCGACAAGGGACCCCGGGGCCAAGTCGGTTTCTTTGCAGGCCCGTCTTGGCTCGAGGTCCACAATAAGGCTCCAACCGACATCCAACTCCAGCAGCATCCCGATTTCAGATGCCCGCGTGCCGAGGGCCAAGGGGAAGCCGGCGACTCCGCGCCAGCTTCGGGCCTCCGCCAAGGCAGGGAAGCTGAAGAGGGAGAGGCCCGCTCGAGCTCAGCAGGCCGCCGCGAAGGTGGGGGCCGCTGTCGCGTTCCCGTGGATGAGCGTGCTGGAGAAGATTGCGGTCAAGCCCGGCACCGTGGCATTGTACCAGAGGACCCTTCGATTGTTCTTGGAGCACTGCCAGAGACTGGGCCTAACATGGGCCTGTCACGACGAGCTGGACACCATCGCTGTGGGTTACCTGAATGCGATGTACCTGGAGGGCCACGGGGCCGACGAGGCGAGCCGGCTGCTGGCCGCGCTGGGCTACGTCTTCCCGGAGTTCTACAAGAGGGCCCGTTTGGCTTTGCCGCGCTCGACACGGTGCGCCGTCAGCTGGAGCCGACGTGCGCCAGCCCAGTCGCGCCTGCCGCTGCCGCGGCTGGCAGCGCTCGCGATCGCGGGCGGGATGATCATGCTGGGCCTCCCGAGGATGGCGATCCTGGTTGCGGTCTCGCACGCCTGCTACCTTCGCCCCATCGAGGCCTTGGCCCTCCTCGGCAAGAGCATCGTGGCTGCGGTGCCAGTGGCCGGCGCGGGGTACACCATGATGGGGCTGGTCTTGCGCGAGACCTCGCTCGGGGCGCCAGGGAAGACGGGGGCCTTCGACGACGCGGTCGCGATCGACGACCGCTGGCTGTGGGAGCCCCTGCTCGGTCTGAAGGCCGCCAGCCACGCCGAGAGCGCGCTGTGGGATTTCAGCAGCGAGCTGCACCGCGAAGCGTTCAGCGCGGTGGCGGAGGGTCTCGGACTGGGGCCATTCGACCCGCATCCGTATCAGTTACGCCACGGTGGTGCGTCAGAAGATCTGGCCTCGCAGAGACGACCCCCCGAACAAGTCATGAGAAGAGGGCGGTGGACGACAACCACCTCTCTCAAGCGCTACGGTAAGGAGACAAAGTTGTCGCGAGTAATCAACCAAATATGTCCGTCCGTCTTCAGCTTCGGAGGCGAGGTGCTTCAGAATTTCAGCCTCGCCGTCCAACGAGGTGTCGGAAGCCGTCAGAATCAAGTAGCACTGCCAGTGCTTTTGGAGACAGGGGTCAGGCGCGAGGTAGCGAAACTACACGTCGGGCTACTGCGCCTGATCCCAGCCCTCCGCCCAAGGTGAGCTCCAGTTTACAGGTGGGCAGGTACCTTCAACGCCTGCTCAGCCATGCCCAGAGAAGTGCGTCCCACAACCGACGGGTTATCTTTCTGGAGCTCTTCGCCGGGGATGGGGGCATTGGCCGCTTCGTGAGATCCAAGGGCTTTCCTGTGCTCAGTTTGGATATCCGAAACCGCCCGCTCCAGGACCACCTCCACCCCACGTTCAAATCAACTGTGAAAGGCTGGATCCGAGGGGGCGTTGCGGGCGCAGTCTGGTTGGGTACACCGTGTGCTAGTTGGTCTATTGCTAGGCGACCCGCTATCAGAGATAATAACAACATCTTGGGCCTCTCAGGGCTTACTCCTACTCAACAACTCCAGCTAAATATTGGTAACGATACGTATCTCTTCTCTACTCAGATTATCCGCTTGGCTATCCGTCGCAATACGCCTGCGGCGCTCGAGAACCCCGGTGCTTCGATGATGTGGCGAGCGCCGCAGTTGTGTAGTCTCTTACGCCACTTCAACTGTGTCGCGCATGCTTGCGATATGTGCCAATTCGGAACACGCTGAAGAAGCGGACCCGCGTCGCCCTGTGGAATGCGGGTACTTGTGCAGGCAGCAACCCTTTATTTCGACCGTGCGGTAAGATTTGCTCATAATCCAGGAAGCCTCACGTAGAACTGACGGGTAAGACGGATCAAGGTATTCATTGGACAGCTCTCGCAGCCGCCTGCCGACCAAATTTTGCGCCGTCTTGGGTCAACACTTTATCGACATTATGTTGAACAACAAAACTATGAGACTACATGATATGTATGGTGTGCGGCCTACGGCCAGTTGACCAGTCGGGATCGGGTGACGGAGGCTCGGCCTCGACGACTCCGCCGTTGCCACTCGTGAGCCCGGCTGCCTAAAGATGCCCCCTCTGGCCCTGTGGGTGCTCACGGTCACTGTTTGGATGGAATGCAGGAAGTGGGAGTTAGTATGAGCGGGGCCGCACAACGGTGTGGCTCAAGCTCCTACCCTGTTCAGTCACTGCCCGCCCTGCTTTCGCCTTTTCACTGTTCTTTTGCTCATCTATCCAGGTGTGACGGAGGTTCGGCCTCGACGACTCCGCCGTTGCCACTCGTGAGCCCGGCTGCCTCACCGCCTCCTGAGAAGAAGATGTCCCCTCTGGCCCTGTGGGTGCTCACGGTCACTAATCATTACAACCTACAGCACTACGGTGCTTCCGTCCGTCTCCGTCGACGCCCATCGCCCTCGGTGATCATCGCAGTCGGTTCGTTTTCCCTTCCGGCGGCAATCGCATCGAGTGCGGACCTAAGAATACAATATTGACCAAAAGCATCCGATGCCCAGCTACTTCTACGCGAGACCTGGCATGCTGGGGCAGGCGGTGGCGAGCAGCCCTTTCGGCAGCCTTGATGTCGGCTGACGCATGGCCCCCCGCAAGTCAAGAAAGACCATCGCCTTGAATGGTGTCATCGGAAGACAGGTGCAAACCCGCGAGCATTTCCCAAGTTACCCTTACATTCTTCCCCTTCGGCCCATTATTGGCCGCTTTCGCTGGCGAAACGAGCGGACATGGCCTTTTCAAGGCCTTTGCATCCTTACCGCGCATTTTTACTATGCGGGTTCACTGTACCACATGACCACGAAACGGTCCAACCATCTCCTGGCCAATGTGTCCACGCAGGTTGGAAGTCTCGCCTGCAGGGGTCTGGTCACGGAAGCAGCGTCAACCATCAGATACAGCAAGATTGTCTGTCACAAAGAGATGTTCCGATGCCCACCTCAGCGCGAACATGAAACAGAACAGTCCACCTCCGTACACAATTCATCACGATATTGAACCATCCCAACTCCGACCCTCCGAAGCATAGCATCTCGGGGTCCCCGCCACCATGACAGACATTCAGGTAAACTTGGCACAATTCATCTGGACCGGAAGGGGCCCGTTTGGACCCCCCCCCCGGCGATCACGCGCGTGATCGGCCCCGCCCCCCCCGTGCAGTCACGTCACGGCGGTCGTCCGGTGGCGACCGCGGACGTCCTGTGGCGCTCGCAGGCTACTGTGCTGTTCAGCGGCATGTTGTTTGTGCTCTCAGCGGCGGTCGGAGCGCGGCGCTCGCAGTTGCAGGCGCTGAGTGGTGTATACGGGCACTGAATGCGCACACGGGCGTTGTGTAGTATATGAACGTTGCGGTGTTCATAGTCACTGTGGCGCGCGCAGGCACTGCGGGCTCAAATGCAGGGGGCCGTGTCCAGGGCAAGAAAAAAGGAGGACGAGGAGGATGGGGAGGAGGAGGAGCGGAGGAGGAGGAGGACAACGATGACGAAGACGAGGAGGACGAGGAGGAGCATGAGGACCATTCCCCGCAGGCTGAGGGCAAGGTTCCGCTGGCTCTCCGCCGCTGCTCCTGCAGGGTTCTCTCGCCTCGGGATGCTTCCCAGCAGCTGCACCTCGCCGAAAGGCGTGCGGGGCCGCCCGGATCGTCCCGGACGGCTGCTGGAGAGCCGAGTGAGCACCCGGAACCGAAGCAGCCAGTGCCAAGAATCCTGTGGTTCAAGCCATTGCCGATCATTGTTGCTAGTATTATTGCGGGGATTGCACCGTTCCTAGTACTGTAGCTTCTACTACTACTTCTATTTCTAGTTCTACTAGTGCTACTACTACTACTACTACTACTACTACTACTACTACTACTACTACTACTACTACTACTACTACTACTACTACTACTACCTACTACTACTACTACGACTACTACTACTACTACTACTACTACTACTACTAACTACTACTACTACTACTACTACTACTACTACTACTACTACTACTACTACGACTACTACTACTACTACTACTACTACTACTACTACTACTACACTACTACTACTACTACTGACTACTACTACTACTACTACTACGACTACTACTACTACTACTACTACTACTACTACTACTACTACTACTACTACTACTACTACTACTACTACTACTACTACTACTACTACTACTAACTACTACTACTACTACTACTACTACTACTACTACTACTACTACTACTACTACTACTACTACTACTACTACTACTACTACTACTACTACTACTACTACTACTACTACTACTACTACTACTACTACTACTACTACTACTACTACTACTACTACTACTACTACTAC
>CAUYUJ010020793.1:252592-305092 GCA_963575745.1 Prorocentrum cordatum | reverse complement strand
AGAGGATCTCGAAGAACGCACGATCCTGCTGTGGTGCCTGGCGTGCGTGACCGTCTTCCTGCGCCGAGCGTGACGGGCGCCGCCGCCGTGGTCAACGCCGAGGAAGGGGGCCTTCAGCATAGCTGTGCCTTGAGATCCACGAATACGGAGCTTTCGGGAGATCTCCTTAGTGTCCCCGTCGATCGGGCAGAAGCATCCCGCGTTCAACGCGCCAGCTCGTCACAGGTGTCCGCCAGGCAGGCCGTGACAGAGCTCCGCAGGGCAGTGCTGGAGCCTGTGACGTGTTCGATCCGATGACTGAGCCAGACGTGGGCCGACGGAATGCTGGTAGGAATGATGTTCGTCATGCACTTCGCGAGCGTGTTGCGGGCGTTGCCCAGTACTGCCGCGAAGCATGACTCCTGATCAGCGCCATACCACTCATAAACATGTTGCTCGCGGATCATTGACCATACTCGTCCCAGAAGGGACATAAGGCCGATGATGCGATCGCCCTCACTCTTTTTGGGTGAGTAACTTCCCTATCACCAGCTGAGTCGGAAGTTGCCACGTGAGTGTGGTTTCGACATGCTGGTAAGGAGCTGCCAAGCGGCGAGCTGCTGCACACACTTCCTGCCCCCGTGGTTGGATCAAACGGTTCCTCTCTGGCGGCCTCGCGTGACCAGCTGGCAGGGCGGCGCGAACCGCCTTCCCCTGCCCCGCCGCGGCTCCTCCCACAGCATCGCGGCCGCTGGGTGCGGAGGGTGCGCCGGACGCCCCTCCCCACACCCCCGGCGGCGCCACCGTCGCCGCCATGGCGTGCATCCGCGCGCCCGTGAAGGGGTGTGGGGAGAGAGATGCCGCCCCACCCCGATGGATCCGCGCGGGCTTCCAAAAGGTCTACGTTCATGCAGTCTCGCTGTTGCTCTAGGCTCAGCGCGCTCGGCGCACGGGTGACAGGGGTGAGGGGAGAGAGATGCAGCCTGCGCAGATCCAACAGATCCGCGTGGACTTCCGGAAGTTTGCGTCTTTGCAGTCTTGTTGCGGTTTTGTGTTCACGGGGGGTAGGTTTGGGGCGGGTGGGTGTGTTGAGGCATCGCTATGGGCCCAAAGGGTTTCGAGGGTGAAGGAAAGGGGTCTTGAGGCTCTCCGCCACCAGGCTCGGGCCCTTCCCTGGCCTCGAGACCGTCAGGAAACGTCTCAGGATTGTGACCGCCAGCTCAGGCCCTGAGATGGTGGTCACAATCCTGGGACGTCGTGGTCGACGACGACGTCGTCTTGGAGAGCTCCAGGGTTTCCAGGGCCCCCTCCCCTCGTGAGCTCTGCTTCTGGCTCCTCGCAGGCTCTGGCCCTCTCCACCCTCCAGAGGGGGCTTGGCGCCGACGACCTCGTCGACGACGACGGAGACCTGTGGGACCTCCAGGAGCTGGCATATTGCTTCCCAAGACTAAGACGCCAACGACGACAACGACGGCGATGGCCCCGAGACCCTTTCTGACGCAGGAGGCCCAGAGAGGCCCCACACCGCCCAGCTAACCTCTTGCGCGGACGACACTCGGCAACGACGTCGACGACGACGACGACGATGACCGCCTCCCGCCAGACCCCTCCTGCCGCAGTTAGCTATGGCTTGGATTTCCAGGGGGCAAAAGCTGTGCCCACGACGGTAACCCTGGAGGCCCAGGAAGGTCATAAGGACACGGCTCAAAAAATCCGTCTTCGACGACGACGGCGACGATGACGTCGGCGACCACGACGACGACAACGATGACGACGACCATGATGTCGACGACGCCGACGACGACAACGACGACGGCAGCGGCGACGACGACAACGAAGAACACGACGAACACAACGAACACGTCGACGACGGCGACAACGACGACGGCAGCGGCGACGACGACAACGACGACGACGACGACGACGGCGACGGCGACGACGACGACGACAACGACGGCGACGACGACGGCGACGGCGACGGCGACGACGCCGATGAGGACGGCGACCACGGCGCTGTGCTTGCCATCTTCCGCGGTCAGGTTTTGACATGGTTTCATAGGTTCTCGATGGATTTCGGGCGCTCTGCAACAGCCGCACCTCGCCGAGAGTGTGCCAGGGGTGCCCAAGTCGTCCCGACCATTCCCGACTGGACGTCGGAAAGCCGAGCTAGGAACCGAAAGCCAGAGGGCAACGTTCGCAGTGGATAGGCTCTGGGGGGATGCATCGACCCCCGATCGCCCATCGCTCGCCGACAGGGGGCTGCTAGCCCACCCCGCCCAGGAACGTGCGGTCTTGCTGTCACGCTCCAGACGCGCAATCCATGGGCGACGCGTGGCCCGCTCGAGCTCGATGCTTCCGCCCCGTGCGCCACCGTTGCCCTTCGGCCCCGCCTGCGCGAGTCTTCCTGGACCGGCGCGCGGCGCCGAGGAGGGACATCTGCGGCGCGCCGTGCACGGCGAGGGTGCCCCCGGCGATTACGCGCGGCTCGGCCAGGCTCGGCCGCGCCTCGGCGCCTCGGCACCCCAGAGCCTCTCGGCATGGTGACGGCAGCGGCGGCGAGCACGGAAGAAGCAGGGGAGGCCTCGCGGCCCCGCTCCGCGGCCCGCGCCGCCGCCGACCCCGCCAGCGCCCGCGCCGTCGAGGCGTCCGCGGAGGGGCTCCGAGCGGGGACTGCCGTGGAGTACTTCAGCAGCAAGGCCCGCCGTCGCGCCCCGTCCGGCCGCAGTTCTGGCGACGGCGGTCGAAGAAGAGCCACCTGCACGGACATCGGAGTGAGGGGGCCGAGCGGTCACCCGCCGTCTTTTGGGAGCGTGGCTGAAGTGGGAGTCCGCGGTGCGGACGGTTGTTGCGTTGTTGTTTGTTGCTGTGGAGCTCTCATTTCTAAAGAATGGTGATTGGTGGTCTTGGAGTCATCTTAATCAGTGCCCCCCCCCCCCCCCGAGAGGCCAACATGTGGCGAAAACCGGAGTAAAATCAATGATTTGGCATTCTCACCGTGGCCTCTTGGAGCATCTTGGGTGCCTCTGGGGGGTCTCTTGAGCTCTTGAGGCCTCTTGGGGGTCTCTTGGGAGCCTCTTGGGGGCATCCTGGGGGCCTCTTGGGGCTTTCTTTGGGTCATCTTGGGCGAGATCGATCACAGGAGAGGGGGGTACTAATTACAGCCCCCCCCAGGAGGCCAAAATGGGGCCAAAATCTTAGTAAACCAATGATTTTGGCTTCCTCGCCGAGGCCGTTTTGGACGCTCCGACGACTCGCGACACCCCCTGTCCAGGTCCATGGGGAGGGGGCAGGGGGAGGGGTAAACCCCTCCCTGAAGGGCAAGAAGGATAGGTGGAAGAGGAAACGCTCTAACCCACCGACGCCCAGAGGGCTGGTGGGATTTATGCAGGAATTGCGCTCTCGCGTGGGACTTCCTCACAACTTATTCAGACACCGCGCCCCCCCGACACTCAGGAGTAACGCTCTCGCTGTGGATTTACTCACGATTGATTTGGGAATCGAGCTGTCGCTCGAGACTTCCTCGCGATTCATGCAGGACGCACGCTTCAGCAACCCGCCTGCTCGACCTGGCCGTCTGGGCCCTCCTTCCCGACCCGTCTGTTAGGGTCTACCCGCCCGATCTGCCCGTCCAGTTCTGCCACGTGGTTTCTGCTCCGAGCCCCCCTATCTTGGTTGTCTCTCTCGTGCTCCATCCACCTCCCTCCCCCTTGTCTCTTCCTTCCATCCGTCCTCTCTTTCCCCGCCTTAGAGTGTGCACGAAATACACGTGGCAGGTAAGAAACATATATGTGTGTATATATATATATACACACACACCCCTGATTGGGGCACGATCGAAGACGAAGAGGGCGGGTATTGAGGGTTTGGGATATACGTGTTGACTGGCCCGCGAGCAGATATGAGAGAACAGTAGTATAATGATTGTTGTTGTTGTTGTTGTTGTTGTTGTTGTTGTTGTTGCTTTTGCTGTTTCCGCGGCTGTTGTGGTTGGTGGGTGTTGTAATTCAGGAGCGGCGCTCTCGCCCCAGACTTTCTCGCGATTCAGTCAAGTCGGTGAAGGCCCAACTACGACGACAAGGGCTCTCGGTCGATACTCAAGATGCATTCGCAAAGGCCCTTGCCAGAGAGGCCCCCGCACTCAAGAGTGGCGCTCTCGCTCGAGACTTTCTCCCAATTCAGGCAAGTTGGTGGAGGCCCAGGCACGGCGACAAGGGTTCCCGTTCGATATTTGTTCATAGTATTCCGAGAGTCAGGCCTTCAGAGTTCCTTGCACTTCAGTCAGGGGCCGACAAAGAAGAGATTCCCCCCGAAAGGGAGTGCAATCGAAGACGAAGTGGGCGGGTATCGAGGGTTGGGGCATACAACATGCAAGACACGCGTGCCAGTAAGAACGAACAGGTTGTTGTTGGTTTTGTTGTTGTTGTTGGTGGTGATGTTGTTCCTGTTGTTGTTGTGGTTGTTGTGGTTGTTGTTGTTGTTGTTGTTGTTGTTGTTGTTGCTGCTGTTGTTGTTGTTGTTGTTGAACGTTCACTTAATTGTTGATCCCCCCCGTCCGGTGACACATGTGTTTTTCAATTAAAGTGCCTTTCCTGGGGCCCGCACCCTGATTCATTAGGGGAAGTTTTCCTGCTCAAACTGCGCCCTTGGCCCCCGAACTACAAAAACAACGGTTCCCTCCTGATACTTCCTCAATTTATTCCCGAATCGCGCTCTCGCGTAGAACTTCCTCACACTGTATGCAGAAATCGCGCTCTCGCGCGGGGCTTCCTCGCAATTTGTTCAGACGCCGCGCCTGGACATTCAGGAGCCACGCTCTCGTTGTAGATTCTCTTGCGATTGATGTTGGAATCGAGCTGTCGCTCGAGACTTCCTCGCGATTCATGCAGGACGCACGCTTCAGCAACCCGCCTGCTCGACCTGGCCGTCTGGGCCCTCCTTCCCGACCCGTCTGTTAGGGTCTACCCGCCCGATCTGCCCGTCCAGTTCTGCCACGTGGTCTCTGCTCCGAGCCCCCCTATCGTGGTTGTCTCTCTCGTGCTCCATCCTCCTCCCTCCCCCTTGTCTCTTCCTTCCATCCGTCCTCCCTTCACTTGCCTTAGGGGCTGGACGGCACACACATTGCAGGTAATATAGATATCCGTAAGGGTGCTTCGCCCCCTGCCGCCGGCCCCCTCTTTCGGATAATGGGCAATGCAAGAGCGAAGTTATGAGGACTTGGCGCCGCCGTGAAGCAGCGTCTCGGATACGCGAATATTGTGTGATCTACACAAGTTTATGGCTTCGGAGACGCGAGCATTGCTTAATTTAGTAAGGTTTATGGCTTCGGGCACGCGATGATGGTTTAATTTGCGAGGGTGTACAGCTTCGGGGTCGCAAATGTTGCATCATACACACAGGTGTAAGGTTTCGGAGACGCAGATTCTATGTAATTCGTAATGGTTGATGGCTTCGGATACGCGAACCTATTGTAATTTACACGGGTTTATGGCTTCGGGGACGCGGAAATTAAGTATTCTGCAATGGCTTATTGCATCGGGAACGCAAATATTAAGTAATGTACGAGGGCGCGAGGGCTGATGGCTTCGGAAATGTGAATATAGAGTATGTTATTATTGTGTATGGCTTCGGAGACGCGAGTATAGTGTATTTTGCTATGGTTTTTGGCGGCGCGGGGCGTCCCCGCGGGCGAAACGGTGAGGTCCCTTCCGGTCAGGTCGATTCAGCAAAAAGCCTCGCATCGAAGCAGGCAAAGCAGCATACACACTGTTCACTTTTATTTATTCGAAAGGGCTTTGCCTTTCTGGGGGGCCAGGATCATTTCATTTCTGATTGTTCTATCCTGGGCCTTGTCCTGGCCTCTAGGGGGCCAGGAACAATTAGAAACGAGCAAAATCAAAAATGAGCACGATTAGACATGAACGACGTGTAAGCATAAATTGTTGGCGGTCCGCGCCGACTGCACGGATCGGCGCTGGGCCTACTGGCCCCGCCCCACGCGCGCTCCGCGCGCCAGGCAGGGGGGGGGCCCAGCGCAGATCAAAGGAGTCTGCGCGGATCTCCGAAAGTTTATGTTTATGCAGTTGAGAAAAAGCTGACACCCCTGCTGGCCACCGCATTACGTCTGTGACTGAAGACTGCTCGCTTCGTCGCAGCAGTGCCGCAGAGGACTGCCACTGCAGCGCAGCGTTGCCGCATGGCGGTCAAGGGATCCCCATGCTGCTGCTGCGCCTTCGAAGAAAAAGGAAAAAAGAAACGGCCTCGAGCAGCAAAAGTGGATTGGCGCGCTGGTGGAGTCCGTCCGCGAAGACCCCTCGGGTGCCGGGCCGCTGTACGACGTCCTGACTAGGGGGAGCAGCGGCACACAGCAGGCCAAGCTGCTCTTCCAGGAGGAGGATGAGGAGTACCCAGATCTATGGACATTGAAGCATTGCGCAGGAGATCGTTCCTAGTTTCTAGCATCCAGGGATAGTCTACTGAACTTGGAGCCAGCCATCATCTACACACCGAGCATAAGTGAGCGAGTGAGCGGTCCTGAGGAAAAGGCGACAGCAGAAGCAAGGATCGCCGTATGCGCCTCCCTGCTGCCGATTCCCAGAAGGCGTAGCCACCGATCCTGGGCCCATGGCCAGGATCCGCGCGGCGGTGGCGTGCTATTGGGTCCTTTGGGGTCAAGTTGGGGGCCTCATTGGCCCTTGCTACGGTCGAGAGCGTTTGCTTAGCATGTCGCGCCGCCAGTTCTGGTCCATCACGTTTCGGCGCGACACGCTAACCACTTCCCAGTCTCCAAGCGTTAACGTCCCCAGCCGCTCCCAGCCTCCCGCCCCGCGGAGAGGAGCAGCAAGCTATCCTTTGCAGCGATTCGCGTGTCGCCTGAGCCGCCGCCTTAGCACGCGAAGCAGCACGTCCCGTCCGGTGGAGCCTCTTAGGTCGGCGTTGTGCGCCTCATTGCTGGGCCGTCCGGGACGCTCTCCGGACAGGCTTGCAAAAACCGTTGAAGAAGATAATTAATAAGCATAGCGATGATGAGAGGAAGATGCAGAAGAAGAAGAAGGAAGAAGAAAGCACCGTGTGTCCAGCAGGCACATGCGCAATCAGGGCATGGCAGCGGGCGGCGGGTGCTCGGCTTCACCTCGCACGCCACGGGCCTTGCCATCCACGCATAATACCATCGACAAAACGGACTGCGTGAGAACCCTGCGCTTCTCGCCTCGACCACTCGGGCCTCTTAGGCTGGCGCCCCCGGCCTCCAAGGCGGCCCGGGGAACTCCCCTGCACGGCCCCCCGGATGGGCCCTTGCTTGGATCGCCGCGGGGATTGATAAGAGGAGGGCAGAGAGATACAAGTGCACGCTAAGGTGGGTTCTATCCAGCCCAACCCAGCTTATACTAGGGGGCTACAGGTGGACGTTGAGGTGGGTTCTATCCAGCCTAACCCAGCTTGTAAAGTGGGTGAGGCCAGCTAAAACCCACTTTAGCATCCACTTCTAACCTCCCATCCCCTTAGCAGCCCCCGCTGCGATCCAAGCGGAGCCCTCCTCGGGGCCTCTCGGGAGGGGCCGCGCGGCGCACCCCGAGGAGCGCCGCGAGACGCCCCCCGGAAGTCGGGCCTCTCCTCTTGGGGGAACTGTTTGCCGGCGGCGGCCAGGGGGGGGAGGGATGACTATTGGGGGGGGGGGGGAGGGTGCAGGGCAAAATCAAGGGAGGAAAAAGCACCCCGACCCCTAATGGTTAGCGTTTACTAGCGCCCTGGGTGTTTACTAAACAGTCCTGCCCTGTTCGATTCCTTCCTTGGGTGCGTTTACTGAACGGCTTCGCTTGTCGGGGTGCTTATTACGGGGGTGGACTTTCTGCCCTCTACGAAAGGCAGGGCTTGGCCCCGAGGCCCAGAGGTGGCGCTGTGGCCAGGCTGCACAGGGCATGGGTTCGGCCCTCAGGGACAACGTTCGAGGGGGAGATCAGGGGGGGAACGGGTACCCATACCGCTACCCTTCCCTCGTTTTCGCCTTCTTGCGCCTCCTGGGAGGCCCTCGTCGCCACGGCTGGATTCCCTTCAGAAATCTGGTCAGAACGCACCTTGGGAGAGGTCCAGGGAGCAGCGGTACCTTTATCATGTTGTCTCCCCAGGATAGGCGCATCGACCTGTGGGCGATATATCGCCGATTCCAGGTCGATGCTTCCGCACCGCGAGCCAGGCGCCCCCCGCCCTCCCCACCTTACCATTGCCCCTCATCTCTGGGCCTCCCAGGTGAGGTCGCAGTGGATGGGGCCGGAGGATCACACCGCATCGCCGATGCATCGGCGATGTATCAGCGATGCGGCTCGATGTGCGGCCCAATGCTCTCCACGCCGACGTCGCCGATGCATCGCCGACGTCGCCAGTGCATGGCCGATGCATGGCCGATGCATCGGCGATGCATCGCCGACGTATCGGCGATGCGGCGAGACCCTCCGACCCCACCCACCCGGACCCCATCCAGGACGCCCCCGCGCGGCTCCTCGAGCTCGAGCGCCCTCCCGGGGGGCGCAAAGGGGGGGCGGGGCGTGCTTTGGGCCAGGGGGGCCGCAGGGAAACCGTCCGCAGGACGGGGCCGACCTCGTCTGGTCGTGGGCGGGCGACCGAGCCGGTCCCTCCCGCAGCCCTTGGCGGCAATGTTCCAATGTGCGTTGGGTGCCTCCCTGCACGTTGTTCACTTCTAATTCTTCGGAAGTTGGTTGGTTGGGGGGGGGGGGGGGCAATATCCTTTCATTACTAATTGTTCTATCCTGGGCCTCTTCCTGGCCACTAGGGGGCCAGGAACACATAGAAGGGAGCAGAACTAGAAATGAGCACGATTAGAAATGAACGACGTGTACCTTAGGGGCGGAGTGGTCATGACGAAGACTGAAAGCTGCGCAAGCAGAACGTCTCGGAGTTCCGTACGGATTTCTCGGATCGGCGTTGGACCCCTTTGGCGACTCCTCTGGCGCCGCCCCTGGCGCGCTCCGAGCGCCAGGGAGGGGGTCCAGCGCCGATCAAAGAAGTACGAGCGGGCCTTCGGGAAATTATGTCTATGCAGCTGTTTGTTCCTTTATTCCTGTTCACAGGGCGGGCGGATCCCAATATATTTTACGCGTTTTCCTTCCTCATGCCTATACCCATGTCTTTCCAGACGATGGATATGTTGAGCTTGGATCCTCTGACTCCGTGCGCATTCGCGGGCATCCAGATCCTCTTTCTGCTCTGCCTGTTCCTTTTGGCCCTGCTCCTCCGCCTCGCCACTGTCGCCACAGGGCCCCATCCCCGTCGCCAAACGAAACCAGCATGCAGCGATGAGCTACACTTGCCTTGCCCATGCGCGACCCTTGGTAGCAGAGCCTGCTCATGTTCATCTGAGCAGCTTGCGAATGACCAAGCCTCCTTGGGCGTAGGTACTTGCACAGGGAACGTGCTGTTGTTTCGAGCATGCATGTACCAACGAGAGTTCGCCTTCCTGAACAAAAGTCCACAACTCGGTATCCCTAAAGGACCCGTAACCGATATGATTCATGTGTTGCTGCTGATTTGATCATGTCGCAGGCACATTTGCACCACTGGCTCTTCAGAAAACATGCAGCACGTCCGTAATCGTGTCCCCCATCAAGGCAAGGCCCTTTCGGTCGAAAGCGGCTTAGCAGAAGCAAGGCCCGGAAGTGGGCTGAGAGAGATGAATTCACGTGGGGCGTTGGAAATTTGCATGCGTAGTTGAACTCAGAATTCTTGCTCGTATCCTTCAGCCTGCGCACGCCATTCCCTTCGGTCTCGAAGAGTGACAAACCATGGTTCTCCGAATGGTAACCGTGTGCCCCACATCTGTACATTCAGGCGCGAGGTGTGAAACCTTCGCAGCTACGTCCTCTCGCTGGACAGCGCAAAAGGCCAGCTGCGCCGGATGCCACAAAGGGCAGGGCTGGCCGTGCGGCGAGAAGTGACGGTGCGGACAAGCTCCAGGAATCGAAGAATGTTGGCCATCAGATATCGTCTGGTGATAATGTCTTGTACTTCAGCAGCACCGAGAAAAAGTGGGTCAAGGCACCAGTGCGTATCTTCCTTTTCTGCTCGGTCATTGCAAGCATGAGTCTGGTGTAGCTGTATGTGGACTGGGGAACAGTTCAAAGTGCACATGGGTCAAGTAAGGCCAGTAAGCGGTGTTATACTTGCGAGACGAGAACCATGTTATGTACAGGTTGCCTGGTTCGGCCCATCATACTCACGTGCCAACGCGTATCACAACCAGGTATGGAGATGTAGGCTTGCCGTGTATACCATTGCTTTGAATGCCGCAGTTGTCTCGGTGGCCTGGTTTCTTCTTTCTGGTCCTCATCCTCCTTCCTCGGCTTAGGTTGTATGTCTCTTAGTTCGGTATGGTGCATCCTTCTCGCACAGTTGAACTGTGGCATTTGGCTTGAAACGGGGGGCTCTGCGCAGCGGGATCGATGCACGCGTAATCGCGTGCGCTCGTAGAGCGAGCATCGTTCATGCCAAAATGCGCTTCCCACGCTTTTCAAGCTGAGTTGTGGGACAGTTGTAAGGTTGTCGTGCTCGTGCTCCTCGTTCTCCTCCCCCTCGTCTTCAAGAACGTGAACAATGATGGAGACCGTACGCCGATCACGAATCACGAGCACGCACGGTTGTAACATGTTTCGTGAATATTCGCATGCGCGTCTTCGTGCGTGTATTGTCCAGACGCGCGCGGTTGCATGCGAGCACGTTCAGATCAAAGACCGCGTGCGCGACATTTGTGCGTGCGTTGGTCCTGACGCAAAAAGCATCGCTTGCAAATTCAGCCGGACGCGTGTGCGTCAGTGCATGGTAACCGTTTCCGTGTGCGCAGTATATCACATGTAGCGTAGTAGCGACATTGCAGCCACACACACGGACATGCCACCCGTGCGGATGACAATGCTCACAAGCAAAACGCGTGTCCCGTTGCGTGATGTACATGTAAGTTACGCATCGGTGATTATTTGATCTCATGTACCTCGAGAGCGCTTCATTCGGCAACTAGGGGCGCGGTGAAGATCAGAGACACTTACTGCATTGTCGCATGGCTTTGTTGGGACCAGGACCAGTTGACATCAGTGCGGGTTTGCGATTGGTCTGCGTTCTTGAGTTGCTTGAAGTTCTGATTGAAGCCAAACGTGTGAGCGAATGCAACTTGCCTCGCATTGCTCGAGGCAAAAGTTCATGCAGTCAATAAAGGACCCGATGGAAAGACCATCTCGTACGATTTGGATGCGAAGTCTCAGGCAGCGGTTGGAAGAGTAAGACCGGCTGGCAAAGCGGAGGGGCGGGCGTCACACGTTCGCTGCAGGCATGAGCATTCGCAAGCCAGTTCACCTTCGCAGTGGCGTCAGCGGAATAGCGCACGAAATACAGGGCTTGTCAGCGAGGTCATCGATACGCGGCATCTTCGTGTCGACGCATGCAAGCACGCTCAAGCATTACAGTCTGACACCGGTTCGAGTGAGTGTTTGCTGTATCACGCCGACACAGAACTAAACGAAGTTGCATGTTGCGGCCTTGAGTGGCTGAATCGAACAAGTGCGCGCACAGGCACATTACACTTACAGATTTATACATACCTGTGCGCATGCACGCTTTCAGGGATGCACGTTTCTCATATATGTTTTCATGTGCGTGCATGCATGCACTCATGGAGAGGGTTTGCGGGTACACGTGACATCGGCTGGTTCGGGAAGTTTCGTTCCGTGGTAGTGGTAAGTTTGACAGTTGCATGAATGTGAAGTTGCGCCGCAGTGTCGATTAATGTTCGCATGTGTAGTCTGGAATGCCAATGGTTGCCAATAGTGAAGGCCTGCTGCCTTTCCTGTGTCTTCCGCAGACTTGTGGCGTATAGTGATTGCGGTTGGAGTTTAAGAGTGAGCGTGGACGTCACCGCAAACATTGAGTAGTACGTTCGGTGGCTTAACGGTACCGGTTGGTACAGCATTGCTAGATTAAATTGGTTTGCAATTGAAGCCAGATGCAACCGGCGCGTACTACGCGCAGGTATTCGTTGTTGCTGTCCATTTGGCGGTACGCAGAGGGACGAGTTCGGGAAATCGTTTCGATACGTGATTGGTTTGGGTTTTCAAATATATTTGCTTGGTTTGAAGAGCGTTCGAACTGTATGACGATTTGGATCACAGAACAAATTGTGAATTGCGAGGGTGTCCCTTGAAGTCATCAGCCAAATTGTAATTCAGTTTGTTCATGTACCTGTTAGGGGCAGGACGGTCCGCTCGGGTACCACAGCATTTTTTACGTTTATGCAAACCTGGGAGGAGTGGAGAGATAGGTAGCTGAGGAAAAGAAGGGGTCGGCGAGAGAGAAGGAGGATGAAGTCGGAAGAGGGTTGTGTTCAATTGCCGTTCTGCAAACCACTATCGCCATACATAAGTTCATCCTTGTGAACAGCCTGGTACGTTCGAATGCTGGGGTTGGACTACCGCAGCGTTAAAAATACCGTCATTGTTTTGATCTCGGCGTATGTGTATACCAGTGTTTGCAGCGTCTGCGTTGACATACAAAGTGTTGTGTGAGAAGTCGGGGAAGGATCACCCTACTGACGCAGCGGCTGAGAAAGTTGCAGAGAACAGGACCCGACAGTCAAGCCACGCCGCCTTGTTGCACATGCACGTTCGCACTTAAACTCTCGCTAGTTGTGCGCCGTCGGTCAAAGAAGAAAGCACTGGATACAGATAAACTGCCCGAGCCCCGCTCGGATTTCTTGGATCGGCGCTAGACCCCATTCTCTGGCTTGCGGAGCGCGCCAGCGGCGGCGCCAGAGGCGCCGCCAGGGGGGTCCAGCGCCGATTCAACAAGTTCGCGCGGAGCTCCGAAAGTTCATGCGCATGCAAGTTGGATTCCTCTAGTCGCCCACCATCCCACGTGTCCCATGTGTATCATGAGTGAGTCCGATAAGTATTCCTATCTCAGCCACGGCAACATATAATGTTGCAGCGAACATTGTGACATGCTCGACTGCAGCATCGTATATCTCGCTATGTAGCTGGTGGCGACATCGCCCATCGTCACAGGGCAGAGCAGCAGAAGAGCGCAACGTAGCTCTTGGGAGCGGGCTGGTGGGAGCCTGGCGCAGCTTGACTGTCAGCACTTCCGCGGGGAGGGTGGAGTCCAGCCGTATCTTGGACATGCACAGGGTGAATTGCAAGATGTGCCGCTGTCATCGTCCTCCCCCTCACCGCACACCGCATCCCCTCCTTCGCCCGTCTCCCCTGGCCCCACAATCGCTCGTCCGCCCTGCCTCTGCACCCCTGAAGGCCCGGGGGCTGCATGTGCTCCCCTGGCCAAGCCCGGAGGGCGTTTGCACGGACCTTGGGCCCATGATGGGCTTGGCCAGGGTCGGCGTGGTATGTTTGGTGGCGAACCAGAGGCTCCTGGAGGCCTGCTGTTGGGGACGCTCTCGGGACGCATATGGTGGAGGGCTTCCTCGGGCCTCTGGACGGCCTCTCGAGGGGGGGGGGGGTTCTGCTGAGGGTCTCGTGACCATTTTTGGGGAGGAAAGTTCTGGAGGTCCCTTCAGGATCTCTTCTGCGCCCCTCCAGTAACAGTCTTGAAGGCCTCTCGGGCGCCTCGGCTCCCATTTGGGCACGATGTTGAAGGGCTCCTGGTCAGTCTTGGGCGCTTTTAGGGAAGCATAAGCCACACTGCGAAATCGTACCGCAAAAAACCTTCAGCAGCAGGTCCCCCCCAAGATGGAGCATGTCCCCCCCAAGGTGGCCCCTAACATCTTCAGCAGGTCCGCATGCGTAAGGCCGTCCAGCGGCAAAGAAAATACCCTCCACCACAGGCCCCCAAGAGGGTCGCCCACCAGAGAGCCCCAAGAAGCCGCCAAAGACGCCAAGAGGCCCCAATAGAACCTGGGGCGACTCCAATAGAGTCTCAAGACGGGCCCTTGGGGCCACCTTTGCACACGTGGGGAGTGTAGTTGGCCGATCCCGTCCGGGAGGGACGACAACAAACAGCAATAAACAAACAACAAACAACGCAACAACCACCCGCACCGCGGAGCCTCACTTCAGCCACGCGCCCAGGGACGGTGCATGACCGTGCGCCCCCCTCATTGTGATATATAAGTGATATGTATGTGTGTATATATATACACACACGTGTACATTTATGTGTATTATCTCGGTAGCTATATTTATATGTGTCCTCGCTCTATAGTCAGATAATTTGCATGTGTGACGTGTATGTGTATATACGGTTGTAGATTGTGGCGCTCGGCCCATCCCGCCACCGCGCTTGGGTTGCAGGTCAGATGCCCCTTGGATGATTATGAGGATCTCGTGGGAGGCTTCTCGGGTGCATATTTGAGTCGATGTTGGGATGCCCGAGCGGCCTCTTGAGGCCAATTTTGGGGGCCTCCAGGGGTGTCGTGGGGGGCATCTTTCGTGCCTGTTGGCGGTCTCGGGGGTCATCTACTGGCGGATGTCTACAAGTGTCAGTTCGAGTTCCCCCTCTTGGGGCCATCTTGGGCCGTCTACAGGCGGCCTCTTGGGTCCTGGGCCGTCTTAGGGCAATCTCGGGGGCCTCTTGGGACATCTTGGAGAGTCGTACGCCCGAAAAGGCGAGAACTTTGAAATATCTCCGAAACCTGAGGGAAATCAACAATATGTACCTGTTGGGGCCCTCTGGGGGGGCCTCTTGGAGCCCTCTTGGGTCGTCTTCGGTGCATTTTGGGATGTCTTGAGACCATCTTAGGTGTCTCGGAGCACCCTGGCTGGGGCCGTCTCAAGGCCCTGTTGGACCATCTTGGGGGCCTCTTGGGGCCCTCTTGGTCCGCATTCGGGCCCACTGGTCTCAGGAAAAGATCACGCGGCACGCCCCGGCAGCGCCCGTGAGCGCCCAGAACTCGGGGCTGTGGATTTCTCACAAAAAATTCCAATATTCAGGACAGAGGGCTAAGGTGCCTTAGGGCACGGTGGCGGACATTTGCGTATATACCAGCATCTGCATATACCATCTGGTATATTTGATGAAGCGTGTCATATGTGACCAATTCCCAAGAAAAGAGCCGAACAGGACCAAGAAGAGGACCGCCAACGGCAGCCTGAAGAACCCTGCACACGGAGGCGGCGTCTCTCTTCGAACCCCCGTAATGCTTTACGTTAGCGTGCCAAGGTGTCGTTGTCGTAGTCTCTTGTCGACACGCAGCCGTGTTTCTTATAATCGAACGGCAGCTCTGCCGTTGGAGAGCGGGTGGGAGCCTCGACTCCAGTTGGTCAGCTTTGTTCACGATGTTGTCGTCAGTGAGACGGCAGAGCGGGAGTCTTCAGGGGGGCCGCCGCGTTCAGCCGCTTCGCGCGCGCCGCCGGCCCATATCTTGCTGCCGCTGCCATATGGTTGTTCGTCGATTGACATTGGGAAGTTGTTGGGTGGTGGGGGGGAAGCGGTCGCTGGGTAGATCGAAGGCAGCACTCAACGGAACACGCACCCATACAAGTTTCACCTCGAATCACGGAGCACGCAGAGATGTTTGTGGTGTGTTGAATTCTTGTTGGGGCATTCCGCCAGACTCTGGGGGCTTCTCGGAGCCCTCGTGGTGGCATTTGGGAGGCTGTCTAGGACAATCTACTGGGACCTCCTTGTGGTTGTCTTAGGGTCTCTTGGGTATGTACTGGGGCCATCTTGAGGGCCTGCCAGCAATTTGCGGGCCGCTCTTGGGCCCATCTTGGAGCACTCCTCGGGTGCTCCTGGGGCGCTCTTTTTGATTTTCGGAGACGCTCCTGGAACTCTTCTGGGCTCTACTCGGAGTTATCTTAGGCGATAAGGGGAGCCACATTGAGGCCTCAAACGCTTATCGGAAACGAAGAGGTGATAAAGCCAACATCACTCCAACCCCTCATTGGCTTGAAGGATGGATTTGGTATCTTATAGGTTGTTTGCTGGTTGTCTTGGACCATCGTGGGCCGTCTCAGGGTGGTGGTGGGGTTTCTTGTGACGGTGCTGTTGCCATTATCGGCTCTGCCACGTTTTGATCCACGTTCTTAGGTCGTTATTGGGCGTCTCTTGGGACCGTATGTTTGTTCTCGTTGGGCGACCTTGGCATGCTGTTCGAGGTCGTCCGAGCCCGCTCGGAGATCATTTGGGCTCCACCTGGAGCTATCTTGGGTTCTGGTGGAGCCACATTGAAGCGTCATATGGCCAGCAGATGCGAAGAGGCGATACAAACAACATCATTCCAGAGTCCTACATGCTTGCATGTATTGAGCCTCTTGGGGGCCTCTCGGGGAGCGTCCGTGACCACCTTGGGCTATACATTTCTTGGGCCCTCTAGGGTCCGCATTGGAGCCGTCTAGGGACGCCCCTGGGGCGCTCCTGGGGTCATCGGAGCCCTCTTGGAGCCCTTCCTGACTCCACTTAGAGCTACGTTGGGCGATTTGGGAACCATCCTAAAGGCTAGGAAGGCTATCGGAAGCAAACATGCAAGAGCAGGCGTCTTGGAATGGTTTTGGCTTCCATGGGGTGATCTTTGAGAGGCTACATGGCCACCTGGAGCCTGTTGGAGGTCACCTGGCGGTCTGGAGAGCCCCGGCGTCTGTGTTGGGCATCTTGGAGTTGATTGTCGAAGGCGATTTGTCTCCCCCAACCCCCGACCTTTCGACGATAACAGAAGCCGCTCAGAAAAGGAGGGCAATCCTGGCATACACCCCAAGGGGGCTATTCGGACGCATCCCTATCGAGGATGGACGCCCCTCATCGTATATCCCAGGGTTTGGCTCAAAATTGTTGGCTCATTCGAAAACCTTATAATTCCTGGGATAAGGGGTCGACATATCCCCTGTTAGATTTGGGGCCCGATCCTAGGACCTCCACAGGCTGCCACACGCGCGCGAATCACGTAGTAAGAGTGAAGGCTGAGAGCCGATTCTTCGCCTGCTTGGCGAGCGGGTTTCGGCAACGGGCATGGTCCAGCTCGCAAGGCGGGCAATGGTGAGTGTATCGCCAGGGTTGTTTGTTGCGTATGTGTCGTTTGGGGCGCCGACAGCGCGCGCAGTGGTCCCAGGAGTCGGACCCTGGGACGCATGAAGTTGTCTTCCTCGGACGACGTGTGAGCGATGCTACACTGGCTTGCACACGGCGATGCTGCGTTGCATCGCGCTAGCACATTGCTACAGGCCTCTGCATTGTCATAGCGCCGTCTCAGTTCTTCTGTCATCATGGGCGCCGTCTGAATGTTGAGAGATCGGTTGATGAGGGCAAGGTCATGTGATGAGGTGCACATCAGCATGCAGCAACCTCACATGATGTTTCACACAATGTGCGATGATTGGGTTTCCAGCAATGAGGTTGGCTGCTGGGGGGGAACTCAAATCCTTTATATAGTTTCGTGTGTTCGGCACTGTCTCGCATGTAGTCGCATTGGCGTCAGTTGGAGATCCAGTTCAAGTAACTCCGGTGACTCATTTCGGGGTTACCACTTTTCGACACCCTCCCCGCCTTTTCGTCAGTAAGAAGCTGCAAACATATTACTGCGAGGCAGGAGCCCAACGGATATCGCATCTGCGAATCGTGTCTGGGTAATTGGAATATCAGGTCATACCTAGGTCTCCTGTACCCGCCAGCGAAGTCTATGAACCAATCCTCTTTTCGGGGGCTTCTTTTCAGGCCCTCTCCTGGGAGAAGCATTCAGCAATCTACTCTGTATACGCATCGCGCCGCCATGGGCGTGATGCGGGCTAACGCGCCCGTGGGCAACGCACGAACTTGATTGAATTGCGAGAAAGTCTCGGGCGAGATCGCAGTTGCTCGGTTTCGGGGCCTTTCTGGCCAGGGCATCTCAAAGTAAAGCGTGAGGAAGTATCGGGCGGGTGCCGTTTACGTCGCAGGGAGGCCGTTACGCACTTGGCTGGAGTGCGGGCAGGTGTTGGACCAGAGCGCCGTGCCTGAGTTTGAGTGCCTCTCTGGCCAGAGCGTCTCCGAGGAGTAAATCGTAAGGACGTATCGAGCGGGAGCCGTTGTCGTCGCATCTGGACCGTTACCAACTTGATCGACTCTCGAAGAAAGCTCACGCGAGAGCGCCGTTTCTCAGTTTGAGGAGATCTGGCCAGGGCGTAAGAAAGGATCGAACGGGAGCCGTAGTCGTCGCAGTTGGGCCGCCACATCGACCAAGGTGCAAGGACGCCTCGGACGGGAGCCTCCGTTCCAAACTTCCGGCACCTCTCTGGCCAGGGCGTCTCAGAATAAATTAGGAGGACGTGTCGAGCGGGAGTTGGTGTCGTCTTAGTTGGGCTACAACATGTGGAATGGCTCGGAGTCACGCGGGAGATCGAGCTTCACTAGTCGTAGTCGCAGTTTGGAATCAAGCCCGCTCACGAGCGGGAACCTCGTTTGAAGAAACAAATGTCGCCGGCGTCCAGGCGAGAGCGCCGGGAACCGTTTCCAAAGATCAAGAAATTTCATTCTTTCGAAACGAGTGCTCAACGACGATCCGCACCGCGGACATTCACTACAGCCGCGCACCCAGGGACTGTAAGACCGTTCGACCCCTTTCACTCCGATGGTGCTCAGTAGCCAGGCATGGGGGTTTCCGAGAGCACTTGGATCCGTCTTATGGCCTTCGTGGGGCTTCTTGTCGACATGTTGTTAGCTATTTTGAGCCATGTTGGGCTATCTTGAGCGATCTTGGAGGCCATCTAGGGCTCCCTGAGGCCCTCTTGGAGCCATCTTGGGCCATCTTGGACGCTCGAACTCCTTGCCAAACGCCCCGTCCAGATCCAGGGGAGGGGGTAGGGGAAGGGGCAAGACTCCCTCCCCGCCCGCAAGCCGTCTCGCTCACTCCCACCCGTTTTCCCAACACCTACGTAGTATCCGAACTTGGTTCGAGTCGCAGCATGTTTAGTAGTTGTCTTTGGGTGGGCAGCTACTGGGGGCGAATCCGCCGCCGCCGCCTCCGCCGCCGCCCGCCGCCGCCCGCCGCCGCCGCCGCCGCGCCGCCGCCGCCGCCGCCGCTGTCCGCCGCCGCCGCCGCGCCGCCGCCGACGCCGTCCGCCACCGCCGCCGCCGCGCCGCGCGCCGCCTTTGCCGCCGTCGCCCCCGCTGCCGAATCGCCGCCGTCGCCCCCGCTGCCGAATCGCCGCCGCCGCAGCCGCTGCCGCCACCGCTGCCGCCGCCGGCACCGCCGCCACCGCCGCCGCCGCCGCCGCTGTCCGCCGCCGCCGCCGCCGCCGCCCGCCGCCGCCGTCCGCCGCCGCAGCCGCCGCAGCCGCTGCTCCCGCCGCAGCCGCCGCAGCCGCCGCCGCCGCCGCCGCCAAGTGTGCTCTGTATTGTTTTTGACAGGGATGGTGGGGGGAGGCCGCATCGGGTTCGCTGCGCATGCTCCGAATTTGGAGGCAGAGTATGCTTTGTAATGTGTTTTACAAGGGATGGTGGGGGGGTGCCCGCAGGATGGTGGGGGGGGGCCCGCATTGACCCTGGTTGGCTCCCAGTCGCCTGGTGGAGGGGGTGTATACTACTAGGGAACAGTGGTAAACCCCTCCCCGAAGGGGAAGAAGGGTTTTTGAAAGAGGAAAGAATAATATCCTTAGACCACCTGTCGCCCAGAGGGTTGGTTGGATTGGAGATGCACCGCGTACGCTGGGACAGTATTCCGCGACATGCGTGGACTCGGCGGCGAAGGAGGGGGGAAGTGAGAAGAAGAAGGCCCTCTCAGAAGGTGGCGGGACTTCTTAAAAACCCCCGCGCCTTCTGAGAGTCTGCGTCTTCGGGGGAAGCTCAGGACATGTCTCAAAAGGTCGGGGGGCTTCCGAGCTTTCTGACAAGGTCCGCCCCTTCGCACTTGCCCCCGGGCTGGCCGCCGATGGGCGCATGTGGTTTACACGCTGGCGTTCAATCTTAAATGGTAAGTATTGACTTTGCGCGTACAGTGGAAAGCCATGCCAAGAAACACCCTGCTTGCCTATAGGGTGCCTTTAGTTTCTTGGGTGTCGATGGTTCTGCTATGGAGAGCATGACGTTCCAGCCAAAAAACAATGGTCGTCATAGGGGTCTCAGGGTTGTGTTTCTTATGGAAGGTTTGTTGTGGTCGAGCTCCTATTGTACACCCACCAGCCCAGTCACAAGCCCTGCCCGTGAGAGTTCTGGCGGGAAGAGGGGCGAAGGGGCACACACGTAGTACAACAAAAAGCGGGCAACCGGGCGAACCGAGAGAGATGTTTGGAAGTGAAAGGTTTTGGCCTCGGAGGGCACTTTCGGGCCATCCTTGCGGCCCACGTGGGAGCGGGGGAAGGAGAAGGAGGACGAGGAGAAGGAGGAGGAGGACGACGACGACGACCACGACGACGATGAGGAAGAGGAGGAAACAGAAAAGGCAAACGAAGACGATGAGGGCAAGGGCGAGGACGAGGACGAGGAGGAAAAGGAAGAGGAGGAGGAGGACATCGAGGACGAGGACAGAGCCCTCAATATCGTCGCTTGCAGCCCTCTACGGACTCTTTACGGGGATATTGGGGTCATCTTGGGGCTCTTTGGGGTGTCTTGGAGCCCGCTTGGGACCTCTCGGAGCCGTCTTGGGGGTCCCTTGGGGACCCTGGAGGACCTCTTGGGGCCATCCTGGAGGCCATCGATCGAACGGTTTGGGGTCCTCGAGTTCCCTGGGAAGGGGGGGTGTTAAACCTCCTTGAAGGGAAGAGCGTCTTTGGAAGAGGAACAAATCGATACCGTTAGACCACCTTATCCCAGAAATATTGTGGGATTTGCAGTCACAGGGTTGGATGATATAGATTTACCACATATATATATATATATATATATATATATATATATATATATATTGTATACACGAAAGCCAGCGTGGACCCAACACAGTGTGTTCCAGCCTGTAGGGTTGCAATACACGTGATGCAACCTTTGTTGTGCAAGCCATGTGGTGAGCAATCGATGCGGTGAGCAATCGAAGTGGCGCAATGCATGCAGTACAGTATATGTGGATGTTCTATGTGGGGCCGAACGTACTCGTCTATGTGGTGCAAGTTCGGTGGTGCAATCTATGTGGTTCGACCTGTGGGCGCGCTATGTAGTGCAAAATGTGTGGTGTGAGCCATATGGTGCAATCTATGTGGTGCGATGTAGTGCTGTAGTGCTACGTGGTGTAAGCTACGAGATGCACTATTATGTCGTGTATTATGTTTGGTGCAAGCTTTGTAGTGCAATAAATGTGCTACTAATTAGTTCACTCGATCGCATTGCATTGCAATCGATTGCAATGCGACGGGGGCGGGCTTGCAGCGGGGCGGGGGCGAGTGCGGTGACGAGGCGGCGACGCGTCCACATAGCCGCCGGACCGATAGGCAGGCCCACAGCGACGGGGCGGCGACGGCGACTACATAGTCGCCAGACCGACGGGCAGGCCCAGAAAACGGGCGTCGACGAGGCGGCGAGGGGGCGGCGACGACGACCACGTAGCCGCCATACCGACGGGCAGGCCGAGTTCCTTAGGAAAGAGATAAGAAGCCCTAAGTGCAGGCACTGCTTGGGGACTATATTCAAACTTGTGCGGCTGTGCAGTTGTTTAGCCGGGGTCGTTGCATGTGCTTACGCAGATTTGAGTATAGTCAAGGGCGTGATGACACCCCGATCCCCATAGTAGTTGAAAAACAGTCTGGTGCGCTTACTAAGCAGCCGCTTCTCTTGCGGATCCTTCTTCAGGCGCCTTTATTGCAGGGCCTCCGTTGAACGGGTGCTCATGTTATCTGATGGTGATTCCGCCCTGTCTGGTTAACGCTACAAAGTCAGCGTCGCAGATGATCAGAGAGCAGGCTTTGCGGATGGAATTGACCTTGGGTGTCAGCGCACGTGCAGGTGGCAGTGGCAACACTTCTACCTTCAAGGAGGGTGACCTTGTTCAATATTGGAGTAAGAAAACTGGAACCTACGTCCGGGCCATCGTGCAGGCGTCGCGGCATCAGGAAGCCAGTGCAATGGGGCGGATATATCGATACAGATCTACCTATGTATGTGTAGATCTTGATATAAGTCAGTAGTGTGTTATGTCGTGCTGACTCTTCAGATATGGTCACGATCCTACCATGCTGTTGGATCGCCTTGCGTACTGCATGCAGTCAGTGAGCGTGTTTGCAGTTCCTACCATGTGCCTTCCAAGGGAATCTCCACAAGTGTCATTGGGCTGTCTTTCCTCGGCGCTATCCGTCATCGAGTGGTCATCGGCTCATCCCGCCATCTTTATTGGCCGCCCAGACGGCCCCAGGAGCAATCTGAATTGTCACCAATCCGTCGGTCAAGCTCCCCGGCCCCACAACGTGGTTTGGTTGTCCCCGGTAGCAAGCAAACAAGCTCCATCCGCTGTCCTTCCGCCTATCTTTGTTGTCTCTCACTCTCTCTCTCTCTCTCTCTTTCTCTCTCTCTCTCTCTCTCCATTCCCCCATACATCGATCCCCTCCTTCTCCCCGCCTCTTCGTCTTTTGCTCCCTCCTTCCAGTCTGGCCTAGTACCGTTTAATTTGGCTCACGTAATCCTGACATTTCCCGCCAAACCAGGCTTACGACCAGTTTAAATTTGGGGCAAGTTTGGCCCAATGGCCTTTCAAGTTGGCTTAGAAGCCCCCGCTCGTCGGAGGACAGAACAGCACTCCTCGGAGGAAAGAATCGCGTCAGGGCTGGGGACTGGGGGTGTCGCGAGCGGGGGAATGTGGACCGCATCACCAGGAGGACCATTCTTGGCGCTTCGCGCTGGTGGTTGTGGTGCCGCTTTTCCTTGCTCACCACGTCTAGCAAGGAGGCAAAGAAATGAGCCGCATGCAAAGAATGGGTAAGCATGTACCTCTTCCTCGTCCTCCACCCTTCAGCGGCGCGCAGATGGGGGTACAGGGAGGGGGCAAGGCGTCTTAGGAGGGAGATTCTGAGAAGTCGCGAACCCCACATCTACAGACAAGGCCCGCGCCTTCGAAGAAGCAGGGGTGCTTCTAAGATTGCATTCTTGGATCCCCTTCTGAGGCTCGATTCCTTGAATTCCATTTAAATGTCCAGGAAATGTCTGGGAGCGCTTTTTGAGCAGCCCTTGTTGAAAGCCTTAACATGGATTTGTAAACCCTTTATCAAATGTCAGCATGATGGCCTGTCGGGAACCCCGATCGATGCCGAAGCGTAGCATTGTTTTGCCGCGGGTCGGCCCAGAGCGCTCAAACGTATCGTAAAGCTTCGAGGCGTAGGGCTTAGGGCATCGGGCTTAGAGCAGAGAGCATACGGCATCGGGCTTCGGGCTTCGGGCTTAAGGCTGAGGGCTTCGGCCTTATGGCTTAGGTCTAGGGTTAGGGCTGAGGGCTTAGGGCTGAGGGCTTATGGGTTTGGGCTTAAGGCTTAAGGGCTTAGGGCGTAGGGCTTGAGGCATCGGGCATGGGGCTTTAAGCTTAGGGCTCATGGCTTGGGTGGCCCGCGTTGGATCGTTTACGGGGAAGGTCGGTTTTCGGGGAGAGGGCGGGGAAAGGGCGGCGGCGGGGGAGGACGAGATAAGCGAGCAGGAAGTCGGTGGCAGAAGCGGGGGATCATAATAAGGGTAACGCTGCGGAGACGGTGGGCCAGGAGGGAGAAACGGGACGGGGTTCGAAAAGCGCCCCGATACACTTTCTGTTAGGTGGGTTCTGAGGTCTCGGGGCTTACAGGTGGGGTGATGCCTCCCCCATTCAACTCCCCTTACTTGTCTTCCTGCGTTCCTCGTTCCTTCTCCCCTCAGCTTTCGCTCCCCCGCCCCCCGTTCCCCTCTTCGCGTTTCCATATTCGCATTTCCATTACCAAGCTCCGCCTTACCCTTGCCCTCCCCCCGTGCCGTCTCCCGCCTCCATTCCCAGCCTCCTTCGCGCGGGAGTCGCGCGCCCGCGCGCCGCCCCCCGCTCATATTTGGACCCCATCTACATCGCGCAGGCCCGCGCGCGCGCGCGCTCGCGCGTGCGCGCGCGAGCTTGCGCGCCCTCCTCCACCACGTCCTGCGGGGGGGGCACGGGTCCAACTCGGCGAAACCTCGGCCGACCAACCCAGCGCACGGGGTGCCCGCGAGGTGCCCGCCAGGCGGCGTAGCTCCAAACAAAATCCCAGTAAGAGCTCGCACATATAGTATGTGTTGGGGGCATTTTGGGCAGGGGCGCTTGTATGTCATCAAGCATGGGCCCCGCTCAAGACTTCCTCACCACGCGAACGATTTGACAGAGTTGGCTGCAGCAATATCCCCCTCGGCGCCCTCTGAATCTGCCAATTGTCATTGTCATGAAGCCCCCCTCAAATCCCCCAGGACACTTAGCAGCACCTTCAAGGTGTTTGCATTGCTCTCATGGGGGATGGGGTCGCATTTGGTTCGGGGCAACGCGTTCATTGTTTCGGGTGCTATCGCGCACGTGCGCGCGAAGCTGCGCGACCGCTATTGCGCGTCGGGGTGGGCGCCATAATGCGTGAATAATGTGGCGCAATCTGCGTGGTGTACGCTGTGGTGTGGCTGCTATTGCGCGTGCGCGACGTGCAGTGGTATTGATTGTTTGCAACGCGTTGCGTTAACTATCTGGTGTGGGCTATGTGGTAGCAGGAGCGTCGCATGTGTAGTCATGGGGCAGAAATAAGAGCCTCCTTCGAGGCCGCAATGCTTGAATTGCGGGGCCATGTTGAAGCCGTGTTGAGGCCATCAAGGCAGGGCCTCACTATCGCACCGAAATTCTTCCTATATGTTGATTGGGCGATGGGGCCATGGTGAGGCAATGCTGAGGCCCTCAGGTCAGGCCCTTAGGTCGGGTGAGGATGTCTCTGGCGAGCGTCGCGTCTTTTTTTCGGCAGTCTTGAGGGCGCTTTTGGTGTCATCATGAGGCCCGTGTCTCGGGGGCCGAGGGCCGACGAGGTCATGCAGTTGCTGTTTGGGGCCCACGCTGGCGAACATGGCTGCGCCCGATTCGCATGTCGGTTATGGCATGGGCGCGTGCGTTTCCCCAAGTGCAGTGCTTACACTCTGCTTCCGCTATGCGCGGTGCTGTTCATCGCAGTTCTTTCCGCCTTGCTCTCGCCTCGACACGCCCTGGCCCTTGCCTCCCACCGCCTTGCCCGTGCCTCGCCTCGTCAGCCATTTTGGCTAGAAGCGCAGCGCGCTGGGCGCGCCGTGCGCTGGGCGCGGCCACGCGTGCGAATACAGAACGCTTCGCGCATCCCCGCCAGCCCATTCAAAGGTGGCGCCCGTGAGCTGACGGTGTGTGGGGAGGGGGGGACAATGCAAACGTGTATATAATATATATATATATATCTATGTATATGTATATATAGCTGTTTTCGGCCCACCCTGTCACCGTGTTTGGGTTGTGGGTGAGAGGCCTCTTGGACGTTGGTCGGGGTGCCATGGTAGGCGTCTCGGGTGGCATCCAGGGACAGTTTTGAAGCCGCTTGCTCGCGGGGGCGGCGGTCGGGGGGGGGTGCGCCCCCCCTCCCCCCCCGAGGGAAGATTGGATTGGGGGAATAGGGAAGAGTTCGATAAGCCCTTTACGCCCATAGGGATGGCTGGAGTTCACACTCTTGCTATTTAGCAGCATGCGATGCCCGCCAAACGCCCCAGACTGGATGCAGATATCGCCGACAGCGCTGCGCTCATTCTGTCCCACGCCGAGGTCGTTGCAGCGCTGCCCAGCAAGAGGCTTTATTGGGAGAGCCCGCTGACGGCCAGAATTCAATCTATACTGAGTGCTGCCCGTCGCCATAACCTCGAGCCTTCAGAAGTTGCCAGAGGATTATTGATTGAGGGCCTCGGCGGCGCTGTGCGCGCCAGCCTTGCATCGCAGGCCGCGCCCCTGAACGCCTCCGAGTGGGCCTTCAAGAGCAGGATGGGGAGAGCGGCTGCTTGGGCGTGGCTCCTGGACCGTTGGCATAGACACCATATCGTCAAAATGATTGCACTTCGCGCTCGCTCGCGCGGTGCGCACATCGAGCTGATCCAAGCGTGTGACCACGTATCGTATGACGAGACGCCCTTGGAGCTCCAGAGCATGAGCGAGCATCGCGAGGTATCGCGAGGCGCCCCTTCTGCACTTCCCCCCGCCGCGGGTTCCGAAGTCGCGACTATGACATCTCGGGCCCTAGCTGTGGCGTTGCTGAGGGGGGCGTTCCGCGGATTCAGGGCTAAGACGATCACGAAGCTCTTCGCCACCAAGGCTCGGTATTGCCACCTCGTCAGGCTCACGATGAATGGACAGATGCGCTACGTCTACCTCGTCGGCGACGTGGTATGCCAGGTTCAGCCGTTGGCGAGCACTTCGGCTGCATGCCAGGCACTTGCGTTGATGGAGTCTGGGTCGGCTTCGCTGTCGGAGAGCACGTTCAGCCACAAAGTGAGGATCACGGACGCGGACGGCCACAGGTCGAACAGAGCTGGAGAACGCATATTGGACCGCAAGCGTGAGCCTGGATGGGTTTGTCTTTTCTACCAGTGCCAAGCTCACTCTATAGTGCGGGCACACAACATTGCCATGAAGCACGTCGACGTTGGCATCAAGGGGGTGATCCACCTATCGCTGTGCTTCAGAGTAGCGGGGAGCAAGGATTCCTTTAACACTCATCTTTGGAAGGAGGTCCACCGCCGACTCAGGGTCCGATAAGGCAGCCCATCAAATGACGACGTTATCTACAACCATGTCGTGCTCAAGTCGTTCGTTTCTGGAGACGGCCAGAAGACCCGCAGGCGCGTGTTATTCACTCTCTTGCCCAGCAGCTCCATGGCCGACACGCGCGAGATCACCATATGGGTTGATTATGCAGCTGGCCTGGGCGAAGACGTTTTGAAAACATCGGTTGCAGATTCAATGGTAGACGCATTGATGCCGCGTGCCCTGAGAGTGCTGATCAGGAGCAAGTGGGGCACCAGTGAGTCGGCGATCTGCGACGCGGGCCTCACCGAGATGTGTCATGGGCTTTTGGGCCCAGCATTCACGTCATGGTGCAGGTCGTTCGGAAGGGGGCGGTCGAAGCAGCATGCGTTGGCGGCCCTGGTTGACGGTCGCGTGGACGACGTTGGCGCCGACGAGTGCGAGGACGACGATATGGGCGCCCACGAGGGCGCGGGTGGCGATGCGGAGGCCGCTGGCGCTGGCAGCCGCCGAGAGAGGCTCAACAAGCATATGGCGTTCGCGATGGATTTCATGTCTAATAAACGCCCAGTCCCCCACACATTCTTCGTTCTCGCCAGCAACATCTTGAGGCCCTTGCAGGCGATGCTGCGGAAACATTGTTATTTGACGTCGAAGGAGTTCGAGAAAAAAGGAACGAGTACATGCTGCCAAGCGCACCGCAGAGGGGACAGTCGGCATTAACAGATCGTTCCCTGTCACGGTTCTTGCCGACGGCGTCTTGGAGACCAGGTGCTTCGAGAAGATGATGCTGCTACTGTTCACCCCAGCGGCCTGGCACTTGATCAGGCCAGAGGAAGTCAAGAACAGAAACACGTCGCTCGCCTTCATCATGATATCCGACGCTCTCGCCACCATAACCCAGGAGGTTGCATTGGTGAACCAAGGGTTTCCCACGCGACTGTTTCAGCTCTTCCAGCAGCCCGAGCTGGGGCCAACGATGGAGGCCGCCCCCGACTGCATGAAGGACGCGTTCACGAAGGAGCTGCAATCATCATGTCGGTTGGGGGGCGAGGAATGTTTGATGCGCTTGGCGGCTATGGCCATGCTGATCCAAGGCAACACCGTCCCCAACGAGGTCTTCAACGCCCAGATGCGGAAGATCGTCAAGTCTAGAACGCAGTGCCCCCAGTTCAAGGCGGTTGACCTGTCGACAGCTTGCGCGGGCGTGCACAGCCGCGCCAAAACTGAGGATGTCACCCGCCCACGTCACGGGCCAGTTCACGAGCCGCGTGCTGGCGGAGGTTCTGGGGCACATGCAGCTGAGCGCCGAAGGTACCAGCACGAGCATCATACAGGCGCTTGGGGCGTTTTTCAACATGAGCAGGGCATCAATGACATGAGGGAGGCGTCGGCGCGGTACCGCGCGTTGCCCCCTGCTGAGCGGGCGCGCCTGGCGGAAGAAGGTCGGAGAGCTGCCGCGAGGGCCCGTGACGGCTTCCGCGCCCTCCCGCCAACCCAGCGGCCAGTGGGCATGCATCGCAACGCCAGGCTTGCGACTACAGCCATTGAGAGGTTTGCTGGCCGTGACCCCGATGACACAGTCGACTTCCTGATCCGTGAGTGCGGGGCTTCAGGAACGAGCTTGAAGGATACCTTGTCCACGGTAGCGTCTTATCGGAGGGGCTTGGCTGGCCATCAGCGCCTCCAGGAAGAAGCAGACAATCAACTTCTCGAGTTGTATCGGGATGATGAGTCGAGAAGGGTCGTCCCCGAGCTGGTGCATGCGATCCCATCGCTGGGGCCCGTGAGAGGGGTTCTCAGGTGTTTGCCGCCTGTTCTTGGAGCAGCCGTGGTTGAGCGAGACGCGTCGAGCTCCGCTGACGACGTTGCCTTGCTCGAGGAGGCGGCCCACGGAATGTCCGTCACGCATCAGTCCAATGTGCAGCAGGCCGCTGAGATGATGTGGAACCACATGCACCGATTGCTACCTGACGATCCTGAACTGTCATCCCTTGGTGATGCCGCTGATGACCCAGCAGAGCAGTTCAAGGACGGAGAGTGCCTGCGCTACGGCATGTGCGTGTGCGGTGCGGTGCACGACGGCTTGCGAGCGTTGCGCCGCAAGGTGTTCCAGGCTACGAAGATGACGTTCAGCAAGGCCAGCCCGCAGACGAGAGGGCTCCTGGTTGGCCGCAGGGTCATCGCCCGCTTCATCTGGCTGGCGGACGATAGCGACGAGGACGAACTCATGAATGATCTTGGTTTGGAGCCACTCTATTGGCATTTGTCGGGCGTGAAGTTTTCGCCGCACGAGCTCATGATGCAGCCCATGACGCCCGCGTCGCCTGCTGAGCGGCACGACGCGCGCGCTACGGACGACGAGCACTGCTTGAAGGTCAGGCTCCGTCAACCCCTCACCCACCCCCCACTACCACATGAGTGACGCTGGGGGCGGGAAGGGGGGGGGAGAGGGAGGGCGCGATGATGGGGGCAAGGAGGGGCGTGGAGGAGGGGACGGAGGGATGAGCATGAGGAACGATCGCGTCGCCCCCCCTCCTCATCCCTCCCGCCTCGGCCTCGCCAGCCCTTCTCATTCCCCCTCTTCACTTGCCCCATCCCTCCCCCCTTGTCGCCCTCCTCACCTTTCCCACCCCTCCACACTCCTCCTCCTCCTCACCCCCTTTTCCTCAGCCTCCGACTTGTGAGGATGACGATTTTACGACCGCTTCTTCGCGCGATGTGTTTTCTGGTGGGGGGGGGGGAGCGGCGGGCGGCGGGTTGCGCGCGCCCCGAAGGGTTGTGGGCTGAGCCCGCCGACGTTCATCGCGCTGGCCTCCGTCCCGCTGCAGCCGAGGATCATGCTTGATTTTCTTATTGTGGAGGTCCACGACCGCGAGCGGCTGGCCTTCGTTCCAGCGGTTGTGATTGCAGAGGAGCTCGCAGGCGTGGACCCGTTTCAGGTCTGGCCAGCCGCGGCGAGGCGGCGTCGCGGGGCCACGCGCGGCAGGGGCCGCGGTGGGCGCGCAGGCGTGGCGCCTGGACGAGGACGTGGTCGAGGCCGTATCCCCCTTCTTCTCCAAACACCCACCCACTGGAGATGATGAGGAGTAGGATGGGATGACGATGGGGGTTGTGGGGGCGGATGAGGAGGATCAAGGGGGTGTGAGGAGGGCGGGGGGTTGCCCGAAACAGGCGCTGGCCCTCACGCACCAATACACGGGAGCAAGCAACGCAACAAATGCACAAGGCACGCGATCAGAGATACCGCGTGCCTTGTGCATTTGTTGTTGCATTGTTGCTGTGTTGCATTGTGCTGCGTTGCATATGATGTCTGTGTTGCGCCTTGTCCCGTTGCAGTTTCCCCGTTACGTTATGCCCTGGGGCCTTCGAAATAAAAATGTGAATTGCGCAGCCTTGAGGCTATCTTGGGCTCTAGGTCGTTGATCTCTGATGCATCTTGGCCCTTGGACCGCCTGGGGCCCGCGGTGGGCCAGGATGGCGAGAGCGGCTCCCAAAACGCAAAGGGGAAGGGCCGAGCCCAGCACTGACGCGTCGAGCCCCCGCCCCACAGAATCACCAACCATCCATGAGCTAAGAGCCAAGCATCCCCCAATAGCGAAGCAAGATGATTTGGGACTCCGATGAGGCCGCGGCCGAGCTGCGCCTGATGCAGGCGCGGACGCCGCGCCAGCGGCTGGGGGGCCCGACGGAGGGGGCGCCGTCGCTCTTGGCGCGCTGCCGTTGGAGGATGGCGCGGAGGATCGGACAAGCGCCAGCGAGTCCGATGACGGCGGGGATGATGATGACTGCGGCCATCAGGACGAGGACGCCTGTGGGGGGCACACAATGCACGTATACGGCGTATACGGAGCTATGTAGGTCGACGGGCAGCGGTGGTGACACAGAGCTCCGGTTCGTTGGGCAACGCCCCCTCCCTGCGGAGTCGGCGCGGTTGTCAGGGTGGATGTTCGCATGTAGTTCGAAGGCATGTAGTTTGAAGGAGTTTGCAGGCGTTTGCCCCCCCCCCCCCCCAGGTAATTGGGGCAATGCGCTTTGCGAGGGGATGCAGTCAGTCTTATCGGGTGCGTTTGGCGGCGCGATCTCGGTCACCCCCCCCCGTTCGAGCCCCCTCGCCCGTCCCCTCGTTGCCGCTCCAGTCGCTTTCAGAGCTCGTTGGGCCAGGGGGGCGGCCTGGTGCGGTAGGGCTGTAGGCATGGCGCTAGCGCGGGGCAACGCGTTGAGGTGGGCACGTAAGAACGCAGCCTGCGGGATTGTCTTGCCTTCACCCCCACCCCACCCCGCTTGCACCACCTGCCCCATCTCACCCACAGCCGCCACAATTGCTGAAGTATGTCCCCGTTCCTCCCTTGCCCACCTTTTCTTCGCACCGCCCCCGCTACCCCTTCCCCTTGCGGGGGAAGGGAGCAGGGCTCGCTTTTTACGACCCCTGGTCGGTCCATAAAGTCCCTGGTGCCCCCAGAAGTGAGATGCCCAGCCCCTTCCTCGCAGGACGCCAGCGGAGATGATGGCGAAGACAGCGAGGACGGGATGAGCATCGGCGGCGAGTCGGACCAGTCCTCCGTCGACGCCGACTCGGACGTTGAGGGCGAGGCTGGGGCGGGCTCTGCGGGCGGGGCGGACGAGCCCCCCGCTCCCCTCGACCACCCGACGCCTCCTGGCTCGCCCGAAGCTCTTGCCCCAGGTCCCGAGGCAGAGCCCCGTCCACCGCCTCCTGAGGCAGACCCCCAGCCACCTGAGCCAGAGCCAGTCATGGCTATGGACGTGCATCCTGTTCCCTTCGTTGCCCCGCCCTTGCCTCCACCGATGGCGCCGCCAGGGCCCCCACCTCCGCCCCCACCTCCTCCGCCGCCCCTTCCAGCAGATGTGTTTGCCCTGCCGAATGTAATCACGTATTTTGTACCAGGCAGTGAATTCGGCAGCAAAATCGCTTGGTATAAGTCGACTAGGAGCGTCGAGGTATCTTGCAGAAACCCTGATCATGCGCATCTTTTGTGCAGGGTTACCCGCACGACCAAGCCTTTTACGAGACCCCCTGGCCACCCTAATCAGGGGCGCCCGATGGGCTTTGCCGCGGCATGGATTTGCGAGGGATGTCGAGATCCCAATGGGAGGGCGTCGCACCAGCGTTTCGAGCCCACCCGTGCCATGCGTCGCGCGGCCAGGGATGCGCTCAAGACGTCGGCGGCTGGCAGGTTGTTGTTGCGAGCTGAGCGACAGCAGCGCCCAGACGAGGTGGATTCAGAGCCAGGTATGTGATGCGTTCGGTTTCGAGGCATCGTAGTTGCATTGTGCACTTGCGTTGCGCGCTCAGCGCGCGCTGTGACTTGAGTTCCCCGTCCCCCCTCTCAGTGCGGGGCGCGGCGAGCCCGATGCACGGGTTCGTGGCGACGTCGGGCGCTGTTGATCGTTTACACGGGGTGGCAAGGCGAGGAGGGCAATGACATGTGATGGGGATGGTGGGGGATGTCCATTCGAGATGGCCCGAGTGACTGTTGACACATCGATTGCGCGATGGTGAACGCCTCATCTTCCTAATGCCCTCCATCCGTGCCGCCATCGTCGATTGTGCCGTGTCTGCCGTGCCGCTTGATCACGTCGGGGCTTGAGGCGGTGCCCCGCTGACGAAACTGTCTCCAGCTGCATTGTCGTGAGGAGGGGGGAGGGTGATGATGATGATCAGCAGCAGCAGCAGCAGGATCAGCGGCTGCCAAGCGCAGCACAGGATAAAAGGCTTCCGCCCTCCGCCGCGCCGACGCCGACGATCCGCGTGAGGGGTGATCCGATCTGGGCGGAGCTCCTTGGCTTCTCTCTTATGGGCCCGCTGGGGTTCAGGGTGTCTGGGGGCACCACTGCGGCCCCAGTTTGGCCAAAGTGGCGGTTTGGATAGGCCCATGTGGGGCCCGCAGGTGGCGCCGCAAGGTTTTCAAGGGCCTCTTAGTGGCCATGGCGTCTGATGGACCCCGACGGCGTCTAAGGCAAGGGGCCCCATAGGGCTCTTGAGAGGGATCAAGAAGGCGTCGGTGGACCTCGGGCCCCTGGGCCCCACTGGGGCCTCAGGCCCCCCACTCCCCATCGGGCTCTTGGGGGATTCCACAGGGTTCCAAGGGGCCTCGGGGCTTCTAGGTACCCCTGCTCCTCCTCCTCGGGCACCGACGGGGGTCACGGCAGGCGAGTGCACATATGGCGACCATGAGGGTCGTGGTATGGGCCCTTCTTCCCCCTCTTAAGGGATGGGAAGGGCCCTTACCTCGTTGCACTATGTGCAACGCCCCATGGCCTGTGACCAGCAGTGTGCCGTCTTCCTGTAGGGCCACCCCCCCCCCCCACTCCGCTCCTTCTGTCCACCTTCGCTGGAGTGAGGGTGGACAGAGGGGGGCGCCCTTCCGCGCCCTCCGTTCGGAGGGGAAGACGGGGCCCAGGAGAGCGGTCCCTCCCTTTACGGGCACTGCGCCTGAGGGGGCCGCGCGGGGGGGGGCCCTCGCCTCCCTTTTTTGTTTCTCCTGCACGCACAATGCGCGTTCTGACGAACAGAATTTCGAAGGCGAGTCCAACCGTGGTGGCGACGGAGGGCCTGGAGGCCAAAAACCGCCCACCTCCCCTTCCTGCAATCCTCCTCGGCCCCAGCGGCCAGCGTCTGGCTCCCGCAGGGCTCCCTCCAAACGGTGCCCTTGGACCACGGGCGCCTGGGCAGACCTTCTGGTCCCCCCTCAGGCACCCCGCAGGGTTTCTCGGGGCCCGTGGGCTTGGGAAGTAATATCTCATACGCCGACGCGCCCATCGGCCAGCGGAACATATTCGCTGGCTGCCACCGCCAGGCTCGCTCCATTCCCATATGCCTATCGGCAAGCGCCGCCCCCGCAAGAGAAAGTGGAGACGGTTGCGCATTTGGCAGCCGCCCAGTGGCTCTCGGCTGGCTGGTTTGCTGGCTGGTCGGCTGGACTGGCTATCGTGCCCAGGGGGCGCGCGGGATCGTTCGCGCTTCTCGTGCGCCGATTGGCTCGCCGCCGTGGTCGGCGCCCTTGCTGGTGCCGCCGCCGCTTATGAATATATGTTTTTCGGCAATGGCATGCCGCCAACCCCTCTCCGCCCGCGCGCCGCGCTGGCTGGTTGGCTGGTTGGTTGGTCTCCAACCGCGGTTGGCTGATTGGTTGTGTTGGTTGGTTGGCTTGTTTGCACCGCAGGTTGGCTGGTTGTTTGGTTGGCCGATTGCCTTTGTTAAGGCTCATAGGCGCATATCGCCGCGCAGGCAAGTCCTGCGTGTGCATGTGCAGGCATACGAACAGACATCCATTAAGCCATAGTTGTAAAGAAGCAGACAAGTACGTTTACGTTGCGGCGTTGGCTTTTTCTTTTGTAAGCGTTTCATATATACATATATTTATATATGTATATTTATATATGTCTATACATATATATACATATATATATATATATATGTATATATATGTCGCATCGACATGCGAAGCTTATGGAGAGCATGGCATTTGAAATCATGGAGAATGCGCATGTGCCAGGGTTGAAATGCCACCCCCTTGTCGCCGAGCGGCCAGGGGCGGAAGACCGCGGCGCAACTGCGCCCTCCCAGGGTTGCGAATCGCAGCCCGCCGCTCCGCCTTCAGCGAGTCCTGCGGCGTCACTGATGGGCGCGCGCGCGCCGATGGGCCGCGGCGACATGGCTGCGCTTGGCCGTGGGGCGGCGCCGCTGCCAGTTGGCGCCCGACAAAACAAAAGGCGCCCAGTCGTTTGCACGCGGCCCCAGCTTGCCAAGCCGCGCGCACCAGCGCGATGTTCGCCCGCGAGGCGCGCGGCGCCGTCGGGGCAGCGGCTCCGCTTCGGCGCGCCTGGGCTTTAACTCTGCACCCCGCCGCTTGCCGCCAGAGCTTTCCGCGCGGGCCCGTCGGCCAGCGCGCCGCGCGGCGCGCCGCAGCCAGGGGGTCGGGGCCACCATGGTGCCACTCAGCCGCGGGCAACGTAGGCGGGCGCGCCGCCCATTGCGAGCCCGCTGCTCACGCCGCGCGCTCCTGAACCATCGTTCCGAACATGGGGCGCGCGGCGGGCGGCGCCAGCTGGGGCGCTGCGCCGCTGGGCTGCCACTGCGCGAGCGCGCGCGAGCCGCAACCGCTCGCCAGCACGCAGGTAGTTAAGTTGCCCGCTGCACCACTAGTGCCAGCGCGCCGCTGGGCCGCGCCGCCACCGATCGCAGGCGGGCCGCCGCGCCGCTGGGCCGCCGAGGGCCTCGGGCCATCGCGCCGCGGAAGGACTGGTGATGCTGGGCAGCGCGAAGCTGCGAAATGTGCCATTGATGCATTGTGATAATTTGCCGTTGGGTCGCGATGCGATGGGGGCACGGCGTCAGCAAAACAGCTGGCACGTGCGCCTGTCTGCTCGACGGGGCCAGCGCAGCGCTGGGCCATTGCGCCATGAGGCCACGTGGGCCACGGTGTGACTGAGCCGTTGGGCAGTCGGGCCATTGTTGGGTCGCGGACCAGCGGTCTGCGTCTGGTGCGCGGCTCGCGCGCCCCTGGGTAATGAGTCGCCATGCCCTCGGGGCGGCGCAACCGCGCTGTGCGCGCGTATGTGTGCCACTTGGTCAGGGGGGTCGGCTGTGAAGGCATGCCAATGGGCCGCTGGGTCAGTTGGCCATCGCGTCGGTGCGCCACAAGGTTTTTGGGCAGCGTGAACCCTGGGGCCATCGGGCGACGGGCCGCCGAACAGTCGGCGAATGCGCCGCGGGTCCGCTTTGCCAGCGCGGCAGTTAGCCGCTCACGGCTAGCATGCCGTTGCGGCCAAGCGATGGCATGGGCTCTTGCTCGGGCGCGCATGTGTGCCGCACGGCCGCTGTGCAGCCGCGCCAGTGGCGCGCTCGCGTCGACACGTGACCCGTGCCTCCCTGAAGGTTCATGATGGGTGCGTGGCGGTTTGCGTTCTGCGGTCGGTGCCCTTCGTCGGCGCTACATGGCGCCGCGTGATTGGCGCGTCGGGTTTGCGGCCGACGCGGGCTTCGACCCTCGATTGCGGTCGGGCCGCCGATCGGCTCGCGACGCCTCGCGACGCCTCGCGGCGCTGGCGCTGCGTTCTTGGCGCGGCATGGTTTTGCGCAGCATGGTCGGAGACAGCTCTACCTCTCCATGGCTGGCGCCAGCGTTCGGCGCACGATGGGCTTGCGTGGTGGTCGGCCGAGGGCGCGCACCCTGCCCACTGCGCAGGGCATCGCGCATTGCGCCTGCCGATTGGTGTCACATGCTCAGCCCTGATCGGGCAAAAAGGCATATTGGGCGACTTGGCGTGATTGCGCCGTGAGGTCGCGCGGGTTCCACGCGCGCACTTCGCGGGTGCTTCACGCGCGCATTGCCGCGCTCGTCGGCGTCTGCCCCCCCCCCCACCCCGCCGTTGTCGCGCTTGCCGCGTCGCCCCGCCCGATGCCGAATGCGGTGGGCGCGCGGGTCGCCATCGGCGCCGCATGGCGAGGGCGCAATGCTTCGTTCTCTTTATAGAAGTGCACGCATGCGTTTTTTGTTCAAACGTTGTCCATGCGTTTCCATGAGCATCCCTTGGACATTGACCAGACGTTTCCACGGCGCGCCCCAGACATTTCCCAGACATCTTCCAGGCCCCAGGGCAGTACAAAGACATGTTCCAGACATTTTTCAGACATCTTCAGGATGCTGCACGGCGGTCCAAAATGACCCCAGGACATTTTTCCAACCACCGAGCGCACCCGCTGACATTTTAAAAACATTTTTCCAACATGTCACGCCCAAATATTCATTTTGAAAACATTTTAAAAACAATTTACCCACCAAAAAAACATTTTAAAAACAATTTATCCAGACGTACAGAAAATAAAATGTCCACCGAGGTTGTCGGTTGACATTTTTCACGTACTCCATGTTGGTGAAAATGTCCAGCATGCGTCTTGGTCAACCTGTTCATGCTGCCTAAATACCATCGCAGCCCGAGGTCGTCGGATGCGCGATCGCGCGCGCTGTATGTGGTGTACTACAGGCGCCTTGTATACGTTCGACCCCAAAAAACTTCCGAATTTTCGCGAAGCCCCCCCCCCCCCCCTCCAGAATTTTGCAAAGTCCCCCCAAGTCTCTGCCCCGTGCCATTGTCTTCTGCATGCGGCCAGTAACGGGCTCTGCCCTGGCCAAGTCGGTCCACGGGGCCAGTGGGCCACGGTGCGATTCCGCTCTACTAGACTCTAGACAAAAAAACAATGCGGCCTCGCCACGAGGCGGCAGTCGGGCCGAGGGGCCACTCGGGCGCTGGGCGCTTGGGCTTGCATTCTGGCCGCTAAGCCATCTGGGTTCAAGTTGGCCAGCAGGCGCTGTTGCCGTTCGGCCGCCATTGCGCTGGGCCCGCGGTCTAGCGCGACATGGCGCGGCTATGAGCCGCGGCGCCACTGGGTTGCCATGGGGTTGCCAGCGATATCGGTGTTCCGCGTTTGCTGTTAGACCACTGGTACTTGGCAGCCGATCATGTGCGACCTCGAGCCGCGCGTCAATTTGGCTCCGCTGGGACGCGGTGTCATTGGGGGACACGGGGCGAGGGGGTCGCCGCCTCTTGCGCCTGGCGAGTCAGCGGGCCCTGACGTCGCAGCGGCCGCCCCCATATGCCGCGGCGCGGGGTGGCCGCTGGACTTGTCGGGCACGGCGCGCCGCGCGGTGCCGACAGGTCCAACGGCCGCCACTGCCAATGTGGCCAGCAACCTCGCCGTGCGCGCCGCTGCCCACCCGCGCGTTCGGTCGTCCAGCTCGGCGTCGACGTCGCCGCCAGATGCCCCGCGGGCTTCGCCCCTTCCTTATTCGCTGCCTAACGTTCAAACCCGATGAAAACAAGCGCCTGATGGAAGTCGGCTGGGGTCGCAAGCGGCGGTGTCTGGCCATAGCGGCGCTTGCGCTTATCCTGCGTCCGTGGCGCGGGCGCATAGCGGCGAAACCTTCGACGCCTGCGTCCGACGCCCTTGGCCATCGGCCGCTGGCCCGCCCAAGTAACGAGGCACTGGGCCTTGGGCGTGATGTCGTGACCCCTGGGTCGGCATCCCTGATCCTCGGGCCCTGATACACTAGCCTCTAGCTTAAGGGCGCAAGTTTCAGAGCACGGGGCTCAGAGCTTGGAGCCTCGAATGTCAAGGGCGTCAGATTTCGGCCGCGGGGCCGCGAGCTTCGAGCCTGGGCTTTAGGGCGCGGGGCTCAGGGCCCAGGATTCTGAGCACGCGGCCAAGGCGGCTGGTGGGGTAGCCGAGGGCCCGCGGCGTTGGGCCGACAATTCCAGGCCGAGGCCAGTGCCGCGGGCGCATGGCCCAGGGCTCGAGGCTTAGGGCGTCGGGCATCGGGTGTGGGGGCACGGGGTTCGGGCGTGGCTTTCCATGCCCAGGGCTTAGAGCATCGGGGTGGTGGTTTTGATGGGGGGGGGGGGGGGCATGCTCGCGCCGTCGGAGCGCCTTCGCAGTTCCTGCGCAACCGAGTCTCCAGGGCCATGTGTAGGCCGATCCACTGTACTATCATTAAGACATGGCCGCTACTCTGAACACCCCCAGGGCCATAACTCCTGACATCGCTCCAGGACCTCAGCCTTGGACTTCTCCGAACACCTCATCCCAGAGACCTGGGTCCCTGTCCTGGAGCCAGAGACAACGTTGTATCTGAGGGCGGCGACCCTGGGCTTCATCCCATGGCACGGCACCCGGGCATGGTGTCAGCCCTGAGCCTGTAGCTTAAAGCCTTCAGCTTGAGGCCCCGCGCACGAAGCCTTCAGACCTGGCCCCTTCGCCCCTTGCGCGAGGATCCCAACCTTAGGGCCGCAGCACCATGCCGCCAGCGGTAGCCAATTGGCCCTGGCATGTCTGCCTTCATCACAGAGCTTTGAGGCCTGGGCACTGGGCCCTCAGACATAGGCAGTGGGCCAGAATCCCAAAGTCCTGGCCCATAAGGTCTCAACCCTGGGCCCAGTGCCCGATGCCCGATATGCGAAGCCTGAAGCCATCGCGCTTGAGAGCAAGTGCCCGAAACCATAGCCACTGAGCCAAAATCCTGCAGCCTTTGGCAACGTGTCTTCCGCTTTAGGCGCTGAGCCCAGGTCCTTGGGCATCGGGCCTTCAGCCCGAAGGCGCTATTCCTTAGCCGCGCCGCCAAGCCGCTGGGCCGTGGGCGCGCAGCTCGGGGGGCCCTCGGCCCCGCGCCTCCGACTCCAAGCCGTCGGCCCTGACACCGAAGCCCCGAGCATTCTGCCCTTTGGCGCTACCTCGGAAACAGGCCATGAGCCCAAGGCCTCACGCCCTCAACCTCAAGCCTGGAACCCTGACCTTTAACCGCGGGGTCTTCAGCCAGAAGCTCCAAACCTGGAGCCTCTGGCCCTGAGCCTTAATTCCAGATGCTCACGGTTGGGTTGAGTAGGTCGCATGGTTCAGGCGAGTCGGATGGTTCGGACAGAACCTGTGGCTTTGGCTAATCTGTTGCCCTGAGCAGCAGATGAGGTTAAACTTTGACGTGCGCTTTGGTTCAGGAGCCAGAACGGCTTCGTCGTGCTAAGTTTATGTTGGGTGTGTTGCGTATATCAGGTCTGTAGAGAGGAAGTGTTTGGCGTATCCATCACTACGTGTATGTATATATATATATATATATATATATGTAGGCGTTGTTGCATGATTGACGGCTTAGGTTGATGGCACGCCACGTCTGCGGACAGGGTCTGGGGTCGCGCGACGACGGTAATGGACAGGGCCCACGTGGCACCGAGAACCAGATGCGGTGGCAATGGTAGGACGTCAGATGTGGTGCGGTCCAGCAATCCTGTTGTGCACCTCCCCCCCTTTCCCCCCCTTCCTTCCCCACTTGATATTTTTTGGTTTGAGTGCGGGGCGGCGGCGGCCGCTCGTCGCGATGCAGGGTCGGCCTCCCATGCAGGGCCCTTGGCCCGTTGGCGGCACCCGTGCAAGGCCCTCGGACGACCGTATTTCCGTCGGAACAGAAGTGTTCAACAACAAAAAAAACACCCGCCGAAGTTTTGAGTTTGAGCGTGCGCGGCGCACCGGAGGCCGGGGCGCCGCCCATGATGGGCCCGCATGGGGAGCTCCCGCGTCCCCAGAGGATGGTGCCGCCGCGGCCGCCCCCAAGGGTGGTGCTTCCGTCTGCTTGTCCGTTGTCCGCGTGCCCCAGGGCCTCAGGGCCGAAGTTGCCGTTCCAGGCGAGGCCGCCAAGGCCGCGGCCGCCGTCCACGCCTCCGCCGTCTATCGCGGCCCAGAGCGCAAAAGCAATGTCGCCGATCATGCCCCCGCCGCCCGCGCCGACTATGGCGCGGGCCGCGGGGGCAGCGCCCGAGGGGGAGCCCTCGGCAAAACGCCTGCGGGGCAAGCCCCAGCCCTCTGGCGCGGCGGCAGCGCCCAGCTCGGGCACCACGTCTGGGGGCGCGCCTGCGACGGACGATGATGCCGCGCAGGCCGCCTGTCCCCCTGTCTACGGTCGTGAGCACCAAATGTGGGAGGATGCGCTCAATTTCGCGTTCCACGCATGGGTGGACTCGCGTCGGGCGTGGATCAACTTCGAGGCTGCGATGCGGGCCGCGGGGCGGATGCAGTAGCTGGGAAAGGCATCTGCTTCGTACTGCCTCTTCTGGCAGGGTTGGATCGACCAGGCTCTGGGGCGGCATGCCGCGCTGAAATGGGGGCCACCTGGCCTGCGACGGTCGCGGGCCCGCGGGCCCGTGGCCATCGTGGGCGCGATTATTGTTTTTTGTTGCGACGCCGCCCTGTAGGCGGAGCAGGAGCTAGAACAGGTGCGCACCGATGCCCTGGCCAGCTACGCGGCCGCCGCCGCCGACACTACCGAAATGGGTGCCTGAGGAGCGCCCGCGGTAGAACCCTGGAGGAGGAGAAGGAGGACAGCAAGAGGAGGAGGGCCGTCCGTATCACTCTCATCACCACTGACATCACCATCGCTATCATCATCATCATCATCGTCATCATCATCATCATCATCATCAACACCGCCAGTTTCGCCAAGCTCGTCATCACCCCCTCCGCCATCAACATCGCCGTCAACTTCTCGGTCAGAGGCGCCACGACCACCGTCATTATCACCAGCATCACCATCATCGCCATTACCGCTCCAGACCCAATCGCAGTGATGTCGAGGTAATGCTGCGCGGGCCATGGCACGTGTTGTCCATGTTGCGATTCGCTTGTTTTGGTCCCAGATGCGTTATGTTGCTTCATGGGTATGCCACTTGCGCCGCCTTCCTCTGGCTGCGGGTGGATCTGAAAGGGATGTGCCTTTGGGTTCGCCGTGCTTTCAGGGTTGAAGTTGCTCGATTGTTCAGGTGGGGGGGCAAGGCCGTAGGCTCTTGGCCGTGCTCAGGCCTGAAGGCTTCGATCCCATGTAAGATGCATTGTTTTCTTCGCCTCCTCTGCCAGACCCCCGCCCTCGTCGCTCCGTCGCCCTCGACCCCTCCGTAGCCGCGTTGACTCGAGCCGATCGCTGGTCCCTTTTTCGTTTCGTTCCGCGCCTGAGTGCGGAATCCACGGATGAGTTCGCTTCCATTCGAGCCGCCCCCTGAAACTGGGAACTCGGGCTTCGGGCCACCTAGGCAGAGGAGCGCGTCGGAGAGGCGGCACGCACCCCCCGAGTTGCCGCAGGATGGACCGTCAGAGTATTCGGTCCGCCCCCTGCCCATCGTCGTGGAGGTGGAGGATTCGGTCCCAGTGCCCCAAGCCGATGACGAAACTCCATTCGTGCCCCCGCCATCGGCCTCGCCCGCACCTCAGCAGCCTCAGCAGGCGCTGCCAGGTACGCCACCAATGCCGCCGCCCGACTACGATAGCCACAGCGCACCAGCAGAAGAGGCAACGGAGGCAGCTGCACCAACCGCACCAACAGCTGCATCAGCCGCAACATCGAACCCGCGTCGCAGGAGGGTCTTCGAGCAGACGTTCGAGTACGATTCCATGGAGGCCATGCCGAGGATCATCGCTTCCGGTGCGTTCCATACGATGGTGACGCAGATCTCGCAACAGCTAGGAGAGGGCTACCCATCGACGAACTTCTTGAATCGGAAGCGCAGGTTTTCCGTCACATTCAAAGTGGGAGAGTCTTGGGACCCCGAAGAGAGCGAGAGTGATTAGGCATACCATCTGTCCTGAGGCGATAGCGATTAGGCATCACAGTCAAAGTGGAACAGATGTGGATTTCCGAAGTGAGCGAGAGCGATAGTGATTAGGCATGATAGTGACGACGCCACCCTGTGGAATCATGAGTCGCATATGCGTGACGTATGTGTGGTGAAACTTTGACTGTGAATGCATGCGGTCACGCATATTGATTGCTTTGTGCGTATCCGCGCTACTGCCCTAGAGCTTGCGCGCGCCCTGGGCGCATTGCCACATTCGTTCGCGTTTTCTTGAGGTGTGCATCGTAGAGCGCGCCCGTTATATCCAGATATATGTGTCGGATGTCCGCTCGACTGTTTCGTTGGGCAGCTCGCCACGTGGAACCATCATCACTCGTCTCCAAGAGAAGCCCGCCCAAGGGCGCCAGCTGTAAGCATCAGTAGCTATCAATAACAGCCATCAGTAACCATCAGTACCCATCAGCATCATACCGCCATACCATATACTTCGGCACAGGGGGGTGCACATCAACCGAGGCCCGTGCGAGGCGTCAAGGCTCTGCAATACCCAGGGGAACCCAACGCGTGATAAGGAGGATGGGCGTGGGGAGAGGCCGATGCCGAAACGAGTTTCCCACGTAGGAGCGCGAGTTTGTGTGGCCTCCCCGAAGACGCGCTTCATAGGCTGTTCGCAATCGCCGCCCCATGGTAAGTTTGAGGCAGTGACCCTGTTGATGTGAAACCAGCGGGTGGTGGGAGGGTCGGCCCGTCGCGGCCTTGCGTGCAATTTCAGGGGCGTGCGGGCCCTTCCCGAACGGGTGCCCGCCCCAGGTTCAGGGTTGCCCTTGGCATCGGACCCCCCTCCGAATCGATGCGGGGCCTCCTTCCGCCCGTGGATAGCCGCGTGGCGCAAACCCACCAGCCGCCTTTGTTGGCGAGTCTGGTGTTCGCTAGGCGGCCGCCATTGGTTGGCTTACCGCTGCGTTTCCCCAGCCCCCCTCATGCCACCCGCCCCCAGCCCCCAATACCGCCCAGAGCGGCCTCGCTCGTGTCCCTGTCCGTCGTCGTCACTCCATATCTCCCTGCCCTGATTCCCAACCCCTCTTCCTTCGCCCTTGTCTCCCTCCTCCCCCCTCCAAGCTCCCTCCGCCGTCCTCCGCCCTCCATCCTCCCTGCCCCCTCCCCCCTCCCCCCTTGCCCTTCCCACCTCCGCACGTCGCCCTCTTCCGTTTTTTCACGTTCTCCCCAGCGGGGCCTTGCGGTAGACCAACCAATCCCCTCCTGCGTATTTGGCGGGCATTTTGCTCGCGATGGCCGAGAAGAGCGACACCCGCAAGCGGATCCCAGCCAAGGCCTCGGGGTCGAGCTCGAAGAAGTGCAAGTCGTTCGCCAAGGGCGCCGACGAGGATGAGGCCTTCAAGGTCGAGTGGGAGCCCGTTCGCGAGAGGAAGTCGAGGGCTTCTACGCGGAAGTGCGGCCTGTGCAGGTCCATCAATAAGGACACCTGCGGATTGAAATCATTGGGTATACCCGAGCCCCCATCCCCAGTAGTTTGCACGGGGCGTTGTTTAGACAGCGGCAGTGCTTTGAAAGCTGCTGATACCCCCCTGGGCCCCGTGGCGGCCTCTAGCTAGCCCCCCCCCCCCCCCCTCCCCGCCATCAGAATGTTGGGATGTGGATGCTAGGAGGGTTCGGTCACCAGTTCCTGTCTCGTCGCCCGCAGCTTCGGGGGTGGGCGGGGCCAGCAGGAGCACGAGCACCAGTTCGGCGTCGTCTCCCCCGCGGCCGACTCCGCCAAGGATCCAGTCGAGGCCCTGTGGATGTGCAAGCGCTGCTATGACTGGGTGCAGGAGGAGGTGCCCGACTGCGACGTGCGGGAGGTAGTGGATGAGTTGAATTCAGACGAGGCGAGGCGCAATGACGTGATGCGCTCGCTGGGCTTCGACGTGCCCGATGGCGACGGGGCCGAGGCTATGTGCGACGAGGTCGGCATGCCGCTGGAGCTCTCGTCGGGCGAGGAGGTCGGGTACCTCATCGAGGAGTCGTTCGAGCTCTTGACCCGCACCGAGTTCCAGACCCTGGCCAACAAGAGCCCCGAGGCGGCGAAGGCGAAGGTGATCAAGAGGCGCTCCCCGACGGACGGGTAACTGGAGCTGCGATTCGCCTTTCCATTGCCTGGACGCCCTCGGCCACGTCTGACGGTATTCTCGAAGGTTTCGGCGACGGCCACGGTTAAGAAGACTAAGACGGGCATGATCGAGAAGTTCAGGGGCCATTGTTCGATCGTTTTCAAGAGCTTCGTGAAGAAAGTGATTGGCCCCACTGGCGCGGGGTCGCTGTCCCGCTTCTTGACGACCTTGGACGGGCACATCGGCAAGCAGGAGACCCCGACTAAGCCAGCTAAGCAGTCCGACCCCTCAGGGCCAGGGCAGGCGGATGCCAAGGCCGACGACGAGCTCAGCAGGGCCGTCGGTGGGCGCTTGGCCATCAAGGACGGGGTCATGACCGACGAGAGCGCCGCGGCCGATGGTCTGGGAGACAACGTTGTTGATGTCGATGCTATGGGCAACAACCACGAGATATTCCTCGGCATGCCTTCCGTAGTGATCCCCCCTGAGAGGCCGCAGTCGGATTCATTGAGCCCCCTCGGGACCGCCAAGCATTGGATCGATCGGTCCCCGCTGGCTGACGTGCTGCTCGGGGCCGAGTGCAAGAGGGAGCTGAACCAGCTCGGGCTCATCGAGAAGTCCAAGGAGGCCCCGCCGCTGCAGCGTGACAACGCTTCGCGGCACATGAACTTGATCAGGACGTGCTCCGAGCTCTGGCCATCCAATCTTGAGCGCATGACGCGCGAGCGCAAGCGGGAGGTCCTGGAACTTGTGTCGCCAGCCATCGACGCGTGGCCGTCCTTCACCCAGATGTACCTCATCAACTTCGATACCAAGCCCCTCTGGGAGAACGTGCTGAAGATGGAGGGCCACCAGTCGGCCTCGATGAAGCTATGCGACATGCTCAAGGTTCTGGCTTTTTAATCGGAGCCAGCCCACCCCTCAGCGCCGCCCTTTGCATTCGTCCTCGCCTCCATCGCCCTCCATTCCACCTTCCCTCGCTCGTGGCCCCGTCCCCGAGCCACCGTCCCGAACCACAGTATGTTTCATTTGTTCTTCGCCGACCCTCGGCCCAGCTGTCACCTCCGCTCCCCCATCGCATGTCGCGCGTTTCCCTGTCCATCGTACGTCGCCCTATCTCAGCGCGCTCACCCTTTCCTCCACCCCCGTCCGATGACTCGCCCGCGTCGCACTCCGCCATCCTACAGCCCCTCTGCTTCGTCGCCCCCCTTGCCCCCCCAACTCCCCTGCCTCCCGCATCGCCCCATCCCCCTCCACTGCCCTCTAACATATCACCCCGCTCGTCGTCAGCGGCCCTTTCGCCGTCGACCGTCGTGTCCGCCCTGGCCCGCTGCCGCTGCCGCGCCCCCCATCCTCCCCTTAGGTGTGGACCACCGTGGGGGACTCCCGCTGCATGGACATCCACGCGCTGACGATTCGGACCTCTACCATGACTGACGCGGAGAGGGCGGGCTACTTCCTGACAGAGGTGCTTCTGAACAACGTCGCGCAGTGGCTCCGTCGTGGGGGGTCCGCGTCGGAGGCCGTCTTCTTCGTTGCCGAGAACGCGCCACCGCTTCTGCGGTTGCCAGAGGAGGTCGAGGATTGCGAGATCGGCCCCGCGTGCGCCAAGGCCTTCAGCGATTGCGAACGCATCTTCGCCGTGCTGGCCCTGATGAACGACATCCGGATTCCCGAGTCCACGCCCGCGCACGTGTTTGACGGCATCGAGTTATTCGTGGTTTCCCAGACGAGTGGTGGCGGCAGTGACATCTGGACCGTGGTGGCCAGGGCGGCCGACGACAGCACGCTGTGGCAGCACAAGGTGGCCAGCTTGCGCAAGACCGCGAAGGTATGCAAGCACTTCTACCCCGATATCACGAAGGTCTCCCAGGCGCTGGAGGTGATCGGCGATCAGCCCACAGTGGAGGCGTCGGAGGGCCTGGCCGAAGCTGCAACGAAGCTGGAATGGTTCGAGAAGGAGATTGGGACGGAGCCAGTGGAGAAGCTCTCATCAGCAATATTGGCAAAATTTATCTCTCACGTGAACGCCTTGCCGACTGGGGCGGGCGTTGAGGACATCCCGATGGCGACGACGGTCATCGATAAGTACGTGGAGCTCGGGCAGTGCATCTCCAGGGTCATGCCTTTGGAGGACAAGGTCGCTGCGGCGAGGGAGGTCATCCTACGTGCGAAGTCGTCGTTGGCGGTGCAGGCGTCGGCCAAGAAGGCGTCTGCCTCCATCGAGATGTTCAAGACTGGCGAGTGTTCGTCCGAGGACGTTCGGAGCAACCTCGTGCGCATGACGAAGGCATCGGGGGGCGGCGGCGATGACGCCAACAAGATTAGCGACGAGGCCGCGAGCATCATCGACACGATTATCAGGAAGCCGTTCGACACAGTGCTGGCTGATGTGAAGAACCTTGCGGCGCTTGCTAAGGAGGCGGCGGGGCACGTGAGTCCGCCGCGCTCCGACTGGGCAGCAGGCGCCGCGAAGCTGCTGGAGCGCATGTCCGACTTGCGCAACGCGGCGTCGGCGATGGGCAACCCCGAGGACGGTTTGGAGGCGATCATCCACCAGGCCGACTTCGATAAGAAGCTGAAGACGCTGAGCCGCGCCATCAAGATGTTCGACACGGTGACAGTGGTCAAGGCCGATGATGACCTTGCATTGGCAACCCTGCAAGGTGAGGCGAAGCTGTGGCGCAACAAGCACGACGAGACCCGCACCTCGATGATGACGAAGCACTTGGAGATACTGAACTCGAACATCGGCCTCCTCGGTAACACAGTCGTGACCCTCTCCAAGTCGGCCGAGGCAGAGCAGTTCCTGACGGAGCTCGAGCATGCGCTCGACCTCAAGAGCGTCATGAAGGCGTTCAACGCCACCATCTCGGCCTACCAGTTTGACGACATGGACAAGGCAATCACATCCCTCGTGAAGGCGACGGCGGTGGGCGCAACATTCGCGCACGAGCGTGTGTGCGCGCCGCCATCCCACAACGCCCTCTCCATAGTTTCCCTTCTCAGTCCCCCTAGTCCCTAGTCTTCCACCTATCCCTTATGTGCCAGCTCTGCCCGTCTGCCTGCGCCCACCCCCAGATCGCATCCTCATCCTCGTCACCGTGCCCGTCCCCACCCTCGCCACTCTCATCATCCTCATCTGCATCGCCATCGTCGCCATCGTCGTCGTCATTATCCTCGTCGTCGCCGTCGGCATCGTCATTGCCACCATCGCTCCCCAACCGAACCCTGAAGCCTTGCACGTATCCACCCGCTCTCTTTCGGCTCCCGCCGCAAGGCGACCTCCGAGCTGGAGGGGAAGGCAAAGGAGTACATGAGCTACGATGCCCAGAAGGATGCCGTCACCACTGCGCAGGGCATCGCAGACCTCGCCTACGTGGTGATGTTCCGCGGGAGAGTCGCCAGGGCGTGGCACGGAGTGTCGAACACTGACACGGCGAGGGTCCGCTCGAGCTTGGTGGACGCCCAGAAGAGCATGGGCAAGCACGACGTCACCCCCAGCAAGGTGCTGGGTGCCGTGCTCACGGGCGTGTTCCGCAAGGGCCTCCGTTCGGAGGTGGTATCGTGAGCGTGCAGCTGCGCGTTCCGCCCGAGGCCGCGTTGGCCTGGGCACCGCCGAGTTCGGGAGTCGGCGGAAGGGGTCCCTGGGGCACAGTGGGTTTGCTTTGCGTGCGTCCGTTCGGTTGCAGCGTCGGACATTCATTTCTTGATTCGTGGAGGCCTTTCGGCCATTCCGCAAGTCGCCCCCAGCTCTGGGTCAGTGTCGTGCAGCCCCTTCGCGGCTGAACTCGCATCGACGTTCGCGTCGAGGGTGCCGATGTCCCCTCCCTGTCAGGTGCCGCGCTGCGCTTCCGCGCAGTATATTTGGACGTCTATCCATTGCGTGTCGCGGGCCGCCGCCAGCCCATCCAGATGTGAGTGCTACGAGTGCCGAGGGGGGCGGCAGGGCGAGGCGCATCTAGTGAAACAGAGCAGCCAGCCAGGGTGAGCCGACACCGCTTCGGGAGCAATCGGTGGCGCAGGAGCGCCCTTCGGGTGAACCCCTGGGGCGCGCACTAGGGGGTACTGGGTGAGCGGCGCATTGGGGGCGAGGACGAGTGCAATGCTGAGGCGGGCCGCGACCGCGAGGATGAGGCGGGCGACGAGGGCGAGGAATAGCATGCACGAGGATGCAGGATGAGGGTGATGTGGCAAGGGGGGATGATGTAGGCACTAATTCAAAGGTCTATCTAGGACGAGGTGGATGGTGATGCATGCGCGAACCGCTTGTTGCAGGAGCCCCTCGTTGCCATGTCGGAGTCTTATCGGGCCCTCTTGGCGCCCCCCCTCTGGCTCTCTGTGGGCATTCTCGCGACGCCACTTGTGCCCCCTATTGTCCCCCCAGGGGTTCTCTGGAGTTTCTCCTGGGATCTCCTGGAGCCCTGTTTGGGTGATCTGCTTGCCTCCCCCCCTGGATCCCTAGAAGTCACCTGAGGGGTCCGCGGGCTATCAGTGCCGCCCTAGGGGCGACAGATAGCAAGAAGGGCGTGATCACAGGTTGCGGTCCGTAGTTGTCACCCGCAGCTCCTGGTGTCATCAGTGCCGTTTCTCGGGGCCCACTAGGGGCCTTCTCCTGCATTAGTGGGGTCGCCTCGGGCGCGGCCTGCCCCCCATTGGGGCTGTCATGGGCCGCCTTTGGGCTCTCTTGCGGCCCGCGGGCCCGTCAGGCGCGATATGGCGGTGATGGTGGTAAGACAACGCATGCAGAACTACTGCGTCTTCGCAAGATGCGTGGGTCTTGGGGGGGGGGTCCCGCGTGAATTTCGAGCGCACTCGATGCCGTCCCGTTTCCTTGTTGGGGCTGTTCGACGGCGCGTTGGCCGATGTAGTGGACCAACTGTGGTCATCTCCACCCTCCCTGAACGCCGTCTCGGGTCATCGGGGGGGGCCAGATTGGACCCATGCTTGGCCATCTTGTAAGCGGCAAACCGCGCGGCAGCCGCGTCCAAAAACATTTCGGCGTGATAAGGGGATGGGGTAGGGGGGGCTCCCCGAAGTTGACGAGTGGCTTCTGGAGGCAGAACACGGCAGACCAACCGCGTTCAACGTCCATGTGGGGTTAGTTGAATGGCTCGTGATACCATCAGCGCTGCGCGCGACGCCGCCAGCCAGTTCATACCCAGTTCGCAAGCGAACTGGCGTCGTCCTTGCACGGGCGGTTCCCAAAGAGGCTGTAGGGCGTTCTGGCACCCGTGGTCCGCCCCTGTCGCGCTAGTCGCGGGGGTCCGTCGGGGGCTTTCGGCGGGGCTCCCTGCGGTGCCACGATGCGTTGAGAGGGTGTGCCAAAATAGGCTGGCGGCGGCATGCGGCCATTCCCAGAGGGGCTTTCCGTGGAGCTCCGAACGGGGCCTCGGAACGTGTGCGGGGTGTGCCAGAGTGGGCGTGCGGCCGCATGCGCCCCCCCCCTGCTGGGCCCGAGGCGTCTCGGGCCATCACGAGGCCACCTGTGGGCACTGGGAACCTATGGGGCGCGCGAAGCCAGGAGGGGTGGCCGCCGCGGCTCGAATGGCGCGCCGCTGCTTGAGATGATTGGAGCTGCGCGTCCGAAGTAGGGCGGTCAGGACCTTAGCAAGTGCGCGACCTCGCTGGCGCGCGCCCCCTGCCCATCACAGCGCAACTGGCGCGCTTTTCGCTGTTGCGCAGATAGAACCTGTTCCCTTGGTTGCGAAACCAACTTTTAAATCTAACCAATTGTTTCTCCATTGGAAATTCTCTGGGTTGCGAAAACAATTTCTAAAGATAATAAATTGTTTTTGCGCATGTCTCTCCCAGAACACCACAAAGACATTTTGTTGACATTTTGTAGCATTTCCAAGATTCGGGCCTCAGAAGGGCAACCAAAAATGCAATTCTAAGAAGCCTTCCCCCCTTCCCCCCTCCGTCTCCTCCCAGCCCCTTCCTGAGCCCCGTCGGGCTGCAGCCCAGACAATCGGACGTGCAACAGGGCCTCTGTCTCGGCCCCGGAGCTGAGCCAACCTGCAGATCGACTCCGCTTGGCCCGCGGAGACACTTGGACTGACCACCAGACGCTCGTGTTGAGAACCTTCTTGCGGCCCGCTAAACGGATCTGGTCGACTCTAGTTCAACCCCAGTTCGATTCAAGTTCGACTCGAGTTCGACTCGAATTCGACTCAGGTTCGGCTCAGGTTCGACTCAAGGTCGACTCAAGTCGACGGACGTTCGACGCAGCTTCGACGCACGAGTGGAGCAAATGTCTTCAGGAAGGTCCCCAGAAGGAGCATCCGAGGACCACTCTCACCACCTATGAGGGGTTCCGAACCCGCCGCCGACCTCCTTAGGGAGCTTCCCCCGCGCAGGCACGGAACGGTGTCGGCGCTCGCTCGCCTTCCCCGGCGGGCCGCGAGCGACCCCGCCGTCCATTCTGGGACTCCTGGAGGGGGTCGGGGTAGATGGGGTCGGAGGATCGCGCCGCATCGCTGATGCATCGGCGATGCGGCTTGATGTGGGGGCCAATTTTCTCCTCGCCGACGTCGCCGACGCATCGCCGACGTCGCCAAGGCATCGCCGACACATCGGCGATGCGGCGAGATCCTCCGACCCCATCTGTTCGGACCCCTTCTAGGAGGCCTCTACACACCGTGGTGTCGCCGCCCTCGGGTCGGACATCCGTGAGCCCACCGAGAGCCCACAGGGCGTCGCCCGGCAGAGGCCCCGGGTCGGACGAGAGGGATGGAATCCTCGATGCGTCCTTCTCGACGCCTCCCGTCCTCCTCCTCCTCCTCCTCCTCCTCCTCCTCCTCCTCCTGTCCTGCCTCCTCCTCCTTCTCCTCCTCCTCCTTCCTGCCTCCTCCTCCTTCTCGACATCTACTTCGTCTCCTATCCCTTCTCCCTCTACTTCGGCATTTTCGTCCTCGCCGCGGTGCTGCAGACGGGCCTGGAGCTGCCCAGCATGACTATGTCAAACAAATCCCCCTCCTCCTCCTCCTTCTCCTCCTCCTCCACCTCCTCCTCGATACATCCCCCTCGATGCCTCCTCCTCCTCCGCCTCGATGCCTCCCTCCTGCGCCGATGCTCCCCTCGCCGCGCTGGGCGTGGAGGTATCGGAGAGGACGAAAGGGAGGTGGGGGGGGAAGACGGGGGGCCAAACCTGCCGCATGCAGCTGATTTCGGCTCCACCGCCGGGCGCCTTGAGGAGGCGCCGGAGAAACCAGCTACGTGGGCTGATTTGCTAACCTGCCATCCGTTAGCCCCACCCTCCTCGTCCGACCCGAAAGATCCGCTCGCCTCCCCATCTACACCGCTCTCCTTCCCTCAGATCTAGCGTCACTGAGGAATCGTGACGGCTGGTCTTTCTTCAATTCGGGCCTTTGGAGGGCATTTTCCGAGCACATCAAAACAAACAACAAATTCTGAAAGTGTTAGCCACCGCGATGGGGCCGATATCCCCCCGGACAATGTTGGAGAAGAGCTCATCTTTCAAGAACCGATGTCCTCTATCCCCTAGTCCTCCGTTTCTTTCAGGGTCAGCGTTGAGGAGGGGTAGGATCGGGGGGGGGGGCCCGATAGCCCACCCCGCCCGGGAACGTGCGAGTTCGATATGGGCGGTCTATCGGCGATGTATCGCCGAATCCAGCTCGATGTGTCTCCCCCTGAGCTGGCCCCCCACTGACGTTGCCCCTCGAGCTCGCACTGCGTTCACTGCCCGCTCCACGCTGGCAGACCAGAGCGCGGATTCCTCACCTGGCGTGCGCCCCCGCGGTTCGTCAAGCACACACGCCCTGCTCGGCGGGGTACGCCTTACCTCGCAGCACCCTGTCGCGCGAGGTCTTGCCCTGCTGGAAGGCGGGCTCGGGTTTAGCGACTCCGAAGTTCACAACAAGGGGGGGGGGGGTCACAAACTCCCAGGCGAGCAACTTTAGACCCCCGCCCCCCAGACCAGCCACGGCAAAGCGGCCTTTTGCCGCAGCCCTGCGGAACCCTCCTAGACAGCTCAGATCAGACCCCCCCAATCAGAGCCACTCTTTCTTATCTTGGCATCGCTCGGACGTGTGCAGTTTTCCTTCGGCGAGGACCATCGAGGAACATCCTCGATCATTTGGCGAAAAAACCACGCACGAAACCGAAAAAGACACAGGAAATGGACGTCCGAGCGATGGCCAGTTAGGAAATCTTGAGTACGGTAGGTTCGCGTCGTGTCGACCTGCGGTGACCCCGCAGCCGGCGGTCAACGTTGAGCGCCGCTGGCGACCCCGAATCGAGCAAGATGGAACGAGCTGACGTTTCGGAAACGGCCGATCGTGCAAGATTGAACGATCCCCGCGGTGTCAGGAACCAACGCCAGGGTCGACACGACGCGAACCTGCCGTACCCAGGGGTGTCCGCAGTCCGGTCGGGCCGGCTGCGCGGCAGTCGGTTGCAGTGTTGCCCACTACGATGTTTTCATCAGGGAACCAGCAAATACATTAACACAAAAATTCGGAGGTCCGCGCGGGTTCCTCAGATCAGCGCTGGGCCCCCCTGGCGACGCCTCCGGCGCCGCCCTTGGCGCGCTCCGCGCGCCAGGTAGGGGGGCCCAGCGCTGATCCAAGAATTCCGCGCGGAACTCTGAGAGATTGTGTTTACGCCGCTTGTCGTTCTTCTCTTGCGAAGTCCTTACGGCCGGCGCCGCCGACCCTGAGA
>CAUYUJ010020793.1:227055-252492 GCA_963575745.1 Prorocentrum cordatum | reverse complement strand
TTATCCTGCGTCCGTGGCGCGGGCGCATAGCGGCGAAACCTTCGACGCCTGCGCCCGACGCCCTTGGCCATCGGCCGCTGGCCCGCCCAAGTAACGAGGCACTGGGCCTTGGGCGTGATGTCGTGACCCCTGGGTCGGCATCCCTGATCCTCGGGCCCTGATACACTAGCATCTAGCTTAAGGGTGCAAGTTTCAGAGCACGGGGCTCAGAGCTTGGAGCCTCGAATGTCAAGGGCGTCAGATTTCGGCCGCGGGGCCGCGAGCTTCGAGCCTGGGCTTTAGGGCGCGGGGCTCAGGGCCCAGGATTCTGAGCATGCGGCCAAGGCGGCTGGTGGGGTAGCCGAGGGCCCGCGGCGTTGGGCCGACAATTCCAGGCCGAGGCCAGTGCCGCGGGCGCATGGCCCAGGGCTCGAGGCTTAGGGCGTCGGGCATCGGGTGTGGGGGCACGGGGTTCGGGCGTGGCTTTCCATGCCCAGGGCTTAGAGCATCGGGGTGGTGGTTTTGATGGGGGGGGGGGGGGGCATGCTCGCGCCGTCGGAGCGCCTTCGCAGTTCCTGCGCAACCGAGTCTCCAGGGCCATGTGTAGGCCGATCCACTGTACTATCATTAAGACATGGCCGCTACTCTGAACACCCCCAGGGCCATAACTCCTGACATCGCTCCAGGACCTCAGCCTTGGACTTCTCCGAACACCTCATCCCAGAGACCTGGGTCCCTGTCCTGGAGCCAGAGACAACGTTGTATCTGAGGGCGGCGACCCTGGGCTTCATCCCATGGCACGGCACCTGGGCATGGTGTCAGCCCTGAGCCTGTAGCTTAAAGCCTTCAGCTTGAGGCCCCGCGCACGAAGCCTTCAGACCTGGCCCCTTCGCCCCTTGCGCGAGGATCCCAACCTTAGGGCCGCAGCACCATGCCGCCAGCGGTAGCCAATTGGCCCTGGCATGTCTGCCTTCATCACAGAGCTTTGAGGCCTGGGCACTGGGCCCTCAGACATAGGCAGTGGGCCAGAATCCCAAAGTCCTGGCCCATAAGGTCTCAACCCTGGGCCCAGTGCCCGATGCCCGATATGCGAAGCCTGAAGCCATCGCGCTTGAGAGCAAGTGCCCGAAACCATAGCCACTGAGCCAAAATCCTGCAGCCTTTGGCAACGTGTCTTCCGCTTTAGGCGCTGAGCCCAGGTCCTTGGGCATCGGGCCTTCAGCCCGAAGGCGCTATTCCTTAGCCGCGCCGCCAAGCCGCTGGGCCGTGGGCGCGCAGCTCGGGGGGCCCTCGGCCCCGCGCCTCCGACTCCAAGCCGTCGGCCCTGACACCGAAGCCCCGAGCATTCTGCCCTTTGGCGCTACCTCGGAAACAGGCCATGAGCCCAAAGCCTCACGCCCTCAACCTCAAGCCTGGAACCCTGACCTTTAACCGCGGGGTCTTCAGCCAGAAGCTCCAAACCTGGAGCCTCTGGCCCTGAGCCTTAATTCCAGATGCTCACGGTTGGGTTGAGTAGGTCGCATGGTTCAGGCGAGTCGGATGGTTCGGACAGAACTTGTGGCTTTGGCTAATCTGTTGCCCTGAGCAGCAGATGAGGTTAAACTTTGACGTGCGCTTTGGTTCAGGAGCCAGAACGGCTTCGTCGTGCTAAGTTTATGTTGGGTGTGTTGCGTATATCAGGTTTGTAGAGAGGAAGTGTTTGGCGTATCCATCACTACGTGTATGTATATATATATATATATGTAGGCGTTGTTGCATGATTGACGGCTTAGGTTGATGGCACGCCACGTCTGCGGACAGGGTCTGGGGTCGCGCGACGACGGTAATGGACAGGGCCCACGTGGCACCGAGCACCAGATGCGGTGGCAATGGTAGGACGTCAGATGTGGTGCGGTCCAGCAATCCTGTTGTGCACCTCCCCCCTTTCTCCCCCTTCCTTCCCCACTTGATATTTTTTGGTTTGAGTGCGGGGCGGCGGCGGCCGCTCGTCGCGATGCAGGGTCGGCCTCCCATGCAGGGCCCTTGGCCCGTTGGCGGTACCCGTGCAAGGCCCTCGGACGACCGTATTTCTGTCGGAACAGAAGTGTTCAACAACAAAAAAACACCCGCCGAAGTTTTGAGTTTGAGCGTGCGCGGCGCACCGGAGGCCGGGGCGCCGCCCATGATGGGCCCGCATGGGGAGCTCCCGCGTCCCCAGAGGATGGTGCCGCCGCGGCCGCCCCCAAGGGTGGTGCTTCCGTCTGCTTGTCCGTTGTCCGCGTGCCCCAGGGCCTCAGGGCCGAAGTTGCCGTTCCAGGCGAGGCCGCCAAGGCCGCGGCCGCCGTCCACGCCTCCGCCGTCTATCGCGGCCCAAAGCGCAAAAGCAATGTCGCCGATCATGCCCCCGCCGCCCGTGCCGACTATGGCGCGGGCCGCGGGGGCAGCGCCCGAGGGGAGCCCTCGGCAAAACGCCTGCGGGGCAAGCCCCAGCCCTCTGGCGCGGCGGCAGCGCCCAGCTCGGGCACCACGTCTGGGGGCGCGCCTGCGACGGACGATGATGCCGCGCAGGCCGCCTGTCCCCCTGTCTACGGTCGTGAGCACCAAATGTGGGAGGATGCGCTCAATTTCGCGTTCCACGCATGGGTGGACTCGCGTCGGGCGTGGATCAACTTCGAGGCTGCGATGCGGGCCGCGGGGCGGATGCAGTAGCTGGGAAAGGCATCTGCTTCGTACTGCCTCTTCTGGCAGGGTTGGATCGACCAGGCTCTGGGGCGGCATGCCGCGCTGAAATGGGGGCCACCTGGCCTGCGACGGTCGCGGGCCCGCGGGCCCGTGGCCATCGTGGACGCGATTATTATTTTTTGTTGCGACGCCGCCCTGTAGGCGGAGCAGGAGCTAGAACAGGTGCGCACCGATGCCCTGGCCAGCCACGCGGCCGCCGCCGCCGACACTACCGAAATGGGTGCCTGAGGAGCGCCCGCGGTAGAACCCTGGAGGAGGAGAAGGAGGACAGCAAGAGGAGGAGGGCCGTCCGTATCACTCTCATCACCACTGACATCACCATCGCTATCATCATCATCATCATCATCATCATCATCATCAACACCGCCAGTTTCGCCAAGCTCGTCATCACCCCTCCGCCATCAACATCGCCGTCAACGTCTCGGTCAGAGGCGCCACGACCACCGTCATTATCACCAGCATCACCATCATCGCCATTACCGCTCCAGACCCAATCGCAGTGATGTCGAGGTAATGCTGCGCGGGCCATGGCACGTGTTGTCCATGTTGCGATTCGCTTGTTTTGGTCCCAGATGCGTTATGTTGCTTCATGGGTATGCCACTTGCGCCGCCTTCCTCTGGCTGCGGGTGGATCTGAAAGGGATGTGCCTGGTTGTGGGCGCCCCTGACGTGCTGGGGGTGATGTTGCGCTCGTTGGGGGGCAGGCCGGCGGGGGCACTATGGGCCCGGTGGCGAGGGGCCGGGCGCTGGCCGGATGGTCCGGGGGGGGGGGGGCGGGGGAAGTTTGGGGGGGGCGTGGGTGAGGGGGGTGGAGGGGGGGGGGGAGGGGGGGGGGGTTGGGGGAGGGGGGGGGGGGTGGGGGGAAGGAGGGGTGGGTGGGGGGGTCGGGAGTGGTCGTTTTGTTTTGGTGTTGGGTTTGTTGTCGTTTTTGTTTGATTTTTTTTTTTTTTTTATTATTTTTGCTGTTTTTTTTTTTGTTTTTTTTTTTCTTTCTCTTTCGTTTTTTATTCTTCTTTTTTATTCTTTTTTATTTTTTTTTTCTTTTTTTCGATCCATATGATGGTGCATTGTTTTCTTCGCCTCCTCTGCCAGACCCCCGCCCTCGTCGCTCCGTCGCCCTCGACCCCTCCGTAGCCGCGTTGACTCGAGCCGATCGCTGGTCCCTTTTTCGTTTCGTTCCGCGCCTGAGTGCGGAATCCACGGATGAGTTCGCTTCCATTCGAGCCGCCCCCTGAAACTGGGAACTCGGGCTTCGGGCCACCTAGGCAGAGGAGCGCGTCGGAGAGGCGGCACGCACCCCCCGAGTTGCCGCAGGATGGACCGTCAGAGTATTCGGCCCGCCCCCTGCCCATCGTCGCGGAGGTGGAGGATTCGGTCCCAGTGCCCCAAGCCGATGACGAAACTCCATACGTGCCCCCGCCATCGGCCTCGCCCGCACCTCAGCAGCCTCAGCAGGCGCTGCCAGGTACGCCACCAATGCCGCCGCCCGACTACGATAGCCACAGCGCACCAGCAGAAGAGGCAACGGAGGCAGCTGCACCAACCGCACCAACAGCTGCATCAGCCGCAACATCGAACCCGCGTCGCAGGAGGGTCTTCGAGCAGACGTTCGAGTACGATTCCATGGAGGCCATGCCGAAGATCATCGCGTCCGATGCGTTCCATACGATGGTGACGCAGATCTCGCAACCGCTAGGAGAGGGCTACCCATCGACGAACTTCTTGAATCGGAAGCGCAGGTTTTCCGTCACATTCAAAGTGGAAGAGTCTTGGGACCCCGAAGAGAGCGAGAGTGATTAGGCATCCCATCTGTCCTGAGGCGATAGCGATTAGGCCTCACAGTCAAAGTGGAACAGATGTGGAACTCCGAAGTGAGCGAGAGCGATAGTGATTAGGCATGACAGTGACGACGCCACCCTGTGGAGTCATGAGTCGCATATGCGTGACGTATGTGTTGTGAAACCTTGACTGTGAATGCATGCGGTCTCGCATATTGATTGCTTTGTGCGTATCCGCGCTACTGCCCTAGAGCTTGCGCGCGCCCTGGGCGCATTGCCACATTCGTTCGCGTTTTCTTGAGGTGTGCATCGTAGAGCGCACCCGTTATATCCAGATATATGTGTCGGATATCCGCTCGACTGTTTCGTTGGGCAGCTCGCCACGTGGAACCATCATCACTCGTCTCCAAGAGAAGCCCGCCCAAGGGCGCCAGCTGTAAGCATCAGTAGCTATCAATAACAGCCATCAGTAACCATCAGTACCCATCAGCATCATACCGCCATACCATATACTTCGGCACAGGGGGGTGCACATCAACCGAGGCCCGTGCGAGGCGTCAAGGCTCTGCAATACCCAGGGGAACCCAACGCGTGATAAGGAGGATGGGCGTGGGGAGAGGCCGATGCCGAAACGAGTTTCCCACGTAGGAGCGCGAGTTTGTGTGGCCTCCCCGAAGACGTGCTTCATAAGCTGTTCGCAATCGCCGCCCCATGGTAAGTTTGAGGCAGTGACCCTGTTGATGTGAAACCAGCGGGTGGTGGGAGGGTCGGCCCGTCGCGGCCTTTCGTGCAATTTCAGGGCCGTGCGGGCCCTTCCCGAACGGGTGCCCGCCCCAGGTTCAGGGTTGCCCTTGGCATCGGAACCCCGACCGAATCGATGCGGAGCCTCCTTCCGCCCGTGGATAGCCGTGTGGCGCAAACCCACCAACCGCCTTTGCTGACGAGTCTGGTGTTCGCTAGGCGGCCGCCATTGGTTGGCTTACCGCTGCGTTTCCCCAGCCCCCTTCATGCCACCCGCCCCCAGCCCCCAATACCGCCCAGAGCGGCCTCGCTCGTGTCCCTGTCCGTCGTCGTCACTCCATATCTCCCTGCCCTGATTCCCAACCCCTCTTCCTTCGCCCTTGTCTCCCTCCTCCCCCCTCCAAGCTCCCTCCGCCGTCCTCCGTCCTCCATCCTCCCTGCCCCCTCCTCCCTCTCCCCTTGCCCTTCCCACCTCCGCACGTCGCCCTCTTCCGTTTTTTTCACGTTCTCCCCAGCGGGGCCTTGCGGTAGACCAACCAATCCCCTCCTGCGTATTTGGCGGGCATTTTGCTCGCGATGGCCGAGAAGAGCGACACCCGCAAGCGGATCCCAGCCAAGGCCTCGGGGTCGAGCTCGAAGAAGTGCAAGTCGTTCGCCAAGGGCGCCGACGAGGATGAGGCCTTCCAGGTCGAGTGGGAGCCCGTTCGCGAGAGGAAGTCGAGGGCTTCTACGCGGAAGTGCGGCCTGTGCAGGTCCATCAATAAGGACACCTGCGGATTGAAATCATTGGGTATACCCGAGCCCCCATCCCCAGTAGTTTGCACGGGGCGTTGTTTAGACAGCGGCAGTGCTTTGAAAGCTGCTGATACCCCCCTGGGCCCCGTGGCGGCCTCTAGCTAGCCCCCCCCCCCCTCCCCGCCATCAGAATGTTGGGATGTGGATGCTAGGAGGGTTCGGTCACCAGTTCCTGTCTCGTCGCCCGCAGCTTCGGGGGTGGGCGGGGCCAGCAGGAGCACGAGCACCAGTTCGGCGTCGTCTCCCCCGCGGCCGACTCCGCCAAGGATCCAGTCGAGGCCCTGTGGATGTGCAAGCGCTGCTATGACTGGGTGCAGGAGGAGGTGCCCGACTGCGACGTGCGGGAGGTAGTGGATGAGCTGAATTCAGACGAGGCGAGGCGCAATGACGTGATGCGCTCGCTGGGCTTCGACGTGCCCGATGGCGACGGGGCCGAGGCTATGTGCGACGAGGTCGGCATGCCGCTGGAGCTCTCGTCGGGCGAGGAGGTCGGGTACCTCGTCGAGGAGTCGTTCGAGCTCTTGACCCGCACCGAGTTCCAGACCCTGGCCAACAAGAGCCCCGAGGCGGCGAAGGCGAAGGTGATCAAGAGGCGCTCCCCGACGGACGGGGAACTGGAGCTGCGATTCGCCTTTCCATTGCCTGGACGCCCTCGGCCACGTCTGACGGTATTCTCGAAGGTTTCGGCGACGGCCACGGTTAAGAAGACTAAGACGGGCATGATCGAGAAGTTCAGGGGCCATTGTTCGATCGTTTTCAAGAGCTTCGTGAAGAAAGTGATTGGCCCCACTGGCGCGGGGTCGCTGTCCCGCTTCTTGACGACCTTGGACGGGCACATCGGCAAGCAGGAGACCCCGACTAAGCCAGCTAAGCAGTCCGACCCCTCAGGGCCAGGGCAGGCGGATGCCAAGGCCGACGACGAGCTCAGCAGGGCCGTCGGTGGGCGCTTGGCCATCAAGGACGGGGTCATGACCGACGAGAGCGCCGCGGCCGATGGTCTGGGAGACAACGTTGTTGATGTCGATGCTATGGGCAACAACCACGAGATATTCCTCGGCATGCCTTCCGTAGTGATCCCCCCTGAGAGGCCGCAGTCGGATTCATTGAGCCCCCTCGGGACCGCCAAGCATTGGATCGATCGGTCCCCGCTGGCTGACGTGCTGCTCGGGGCCGAGTGCAAGAGGGAGCTGAACCAGCTCGGGCTCATCGAGAAGTCCAAGGAGGCCCCGCCGCTGCAGCGTGACAACGCTTCGCGGCACATGAACTTGATCAGGACGTGCTCCGAGCTCTGGCCATCCAATCTTGAGCGCATGAAGCGCGAGCGCAAGCGGGAGGTCCTGGAACTTGTGTCGCCAGCCATCGACGCGTGGCCGTCCTTCACCCAGATGTACCTCATCAACTTCGATACCAAGCCCCTCTGGGAGAACGTGCTGAAGATGGAGGGCCACCAGTCGGCCTTGATGAAGCTATGCGACATGCTCAAGGTTCTGGCTTTTTAATCTGAGCCAGCCCACCCCTCAGCGCCGCCCTTTGCATTCGTCCTCGCCTCCATCGCCCTCCATTCCACCTTCCCTCGCTCGTGGCCCCGTCCCCGAGCCACCGTCCCGAACCACAGTATGTTTCATTTGTTCTTCGCCGACCCTCGGCCCAGCTGTCACCTCCGCTCCCCCATCGCATGTCGCGCGTTTCCCTGTCCATCGTACGTCGCCCTATCTCAGCGCGCTCACCCTTTCCTCCACCCCCGTCCGATGACTCGTCCGCGTCGCACTCCGCCATCCTACAACCCCTCTGCTTCGTCGTCTCCCTTGCCCCCCCAACTCCCCTGCCTCCCGCATCGCCCCATCCCCCTCAACTGCCCTCTAACATATCCTCCCGCTCGTCGTCAGCGGCCCTTTCGCCGTCGACCGTCGTGTCCGCCCTGGCCCGCTGCCGCTGCCGCGCCCCCCATCCTCCCCTTAGGTGTGGACCACCGTGGGGGACTCCCGCTGCATGGACATCCACGCGCTGACGATTCGGACCTCTACCATGACTGACGCGGAGAGGGCGGGCTACTTCCTGACAGAGGTGCTTCTTCTGAACAACGTCGCGCAGTGGCTCCGTCGTGGGGGGTCCGCGTCGGAGGCCGTCTTCTTCGTTGCCGAGAACGCGCCACCGCTTCTGCGGTTGCCAGAGGAGGTCGAGGATTGCGAGATCGGCCCCGCGTGCGCCAAGGCCTTCAGCGATTGCGAACGCATCTTCGCCGTGCTGGCCCTGATGAACGACATCCGGATTCCCGAGTCCACGCCCGCGCACGTGTTTGACGGCATCGAGTTATTCGTGGTTTCCCAGACGAGTGGTGGCGGCAGTGACATCTGGACCGTGGTGGCCAGGGCGGCCGACGACAGCACGCTGTGGCAGCACAAGGTGGCCAGCTTGCGCAAGACCGCGAAGGTATGCAAGCACTTCTACCCCGATATCACGAAGGTCCCCCAGGCGCTGGAGGTGATCGGCGATCAGCCCACAGTGGAGGCGTCGGAGGGCCTGGCCGAAGCTGCAACGAAGCTGGAATGGTTCGAGAAGGAGATTGGGACGGAGCCAGTGGAGAAGCTCTCATCGGCAATATTGGCAAAATTTACCTCTCACGTGAACGCCTTGCCGACTGGGGCGGGCGTTGAGGACATCCCGATGGCGACGACGGTCATCGATAAGTACGTGGAGCTCGGGCAGTGCATCTCCAGGGTCATGCCTTTGGAGGACAAGGTCGCTGCGGCGAGGGAGGTCATCCTACGTGCGAAGTCGTCGTTGGCGGTGCAGGCGTCGGCCAAGAAGGCGTCTGCCTCCATCGAGATGTTCAAGACTGGCGAGTGTTCGTCCGAGGACGTTCGGAGCAACCTCGTGCGCATGACGAAGGCATCGGGGGGCGGCGGCGATGACGCCAACAAGATTAGCGACGAGGCCGCGAGCATCATCGACACGATTATCAGGAAGCCGTTCGACACAGTGCTGGCTGATGTGAAGAACCTTGCGGCGCTTGCTAAGGAGGCGGCGGGGCACGTGAGTCCGCCGCGCTCCGACTGGGCAGCAGGCGCCGCGAAGCTGCTGGAGCGCATGTCCGACTTGCGCAACGCGGCGTCGGCGATGGGCAACCCCGAGGACGGTTTGGAGGCGATCATCCACCAGGCCGACTTCGATAAGAAGCTGAAGACGCTGAGCCGCGCCATCAAGATGTTCGACACGGTGACAGTGGTCAAGGCCGATGATGACCTTGCATTGGCAACCCTGCAAGGTGAGGCGAAGCTGTGGCGCAACAAGCACGACGAGACCCGCACCTCGATGATGACGAAGCACTTGGAGATACTGAGCTCGAACATCGGCCTCCTCGGTAACACAGTCGTGACCCTCTCCAAGTCGGCCGAGGCAGAGCAGTTCCTGACGGAGCTCGAGCATGCGCTCGACCTCAAGAGCGTCATGAAGGCGTTCAACGCCACCATCTCGGCCTACCAGTTTGACGACATGGACAAGGCAATCACATCCCTCGTGAAGGCGACGGCGGTGGGCGCAACATTCGCGCACGAGCGTGTGTGCGCGCCGCCATCCCACAACGCCCTCTCCATAGTTTCCCTTCTCAGTCCCCCTAGTCCCTAGTCTTCCACCTATCCCTTATGTGCCAGCTCTGCCCGTCTGCCTGCGCCCACCCCCAGATCGCATCCTCATCCTCGTCACCGTGCCCGTCCCCACCCTCGCCACTCTCATCATCCTCATCTGCATCGCCATCGTCGCCATCGTCGTCGTCATTATCCTCGTCGTCGCCGTCGGCATCGTCATTGCCATCATCGCTCCCCAACCGAACCCTGAAGCCTTGCACGTATCCACCCGCTCTCTTTCGGCTCCCGCCGCAAGGCGACCTCCGAGCTGGAGGGGAAGGCAAAGGAGTACATGAGCTACGATGCCCAGAAGGATGCCATCACCACTGCGCAGGGCATCGCAGACCTCGCCTACGTGGTGATGTTCCGCGGGAGAGTCGCCAGGGCGTGGCACGGAGTGTCGAACACTGACACGGCGAAGGTCCGCTCGAGCTTGGTGGACGCCCAGAAGAGCATGGGCAAGCACGGCGTCACCCCCAGCAAGGTGCTGGGTGCCGTGCTCACGGGCGTGTTCCGCAAGGGCCTCCGTTCGGAGGTGGTATCGTGAGCGTGCAGCTGCGCGTTCCGCCCGAGGCCGCGTTGGCCTGGGCACCGCCGAGTTCGGGAGTCGGCGGAAGGGGTCCCTGGGGCACAGTGGGTTTGCTTTGCGTGCGTCCGTTCGGTTGCAGCGTCGGACATTCATTTCTTGATTCGTGGAGGCCTTTCGGCCATTCCGCAAGTCGCCCCCAGCTCTGGGTCAGTGTCGTGCAGCCCCTTCGCGGCTGAACTCGCATCGACGTTCGCGTCGAGGGTGCCGATGTCCCCTCCCTGTCAGGTGCCGCGCTGCGCTTCCGCGCAGTATATTTGGACGTCTATCCATTGCGTGTCGCGGGCCGCCGCCAGCCCATCCAGATGTGAGTGCTACGAGTGCCGAGGGGGGCGGCAGGGCGAGGCGCATCTAGTGAAACAGAGCAGCCAGCCAGGGTGAGCCGACACCGCTTCGGGAGCAATCGGTGGCGCAGGAGCGCCCTTCGGGTGAACCCCTGGGGCGCGCACTAGGGGGTACTGGGTGAGCGGCGCATTGGGGGCGAGGACGAGTGCAATGCTGAGGCGGGCCGCGACCGCGAGGATGAGGCGGGCGACGAGGGCGAGGAATAGCATGCACGAGGATGCAGGATGAGGGTGATGTGGCAAGGGGGGATGATGTAGGCACTAATTCAAAGGTCTATCTAGGACGAGGTGGATGGTGATGCATGCGCGAACCGCTTGTTGCAGGAGCCCCTCGTTGCCATGTCGGAGTCTTATCGGGCCCTCTTGGCGCCCCCCCTCTGGCTCTCTGTGGGCATTCTCGCGACGCCACTTGTGCCCCCTATTGTCCCCCCAGGGGTTCTCTGGAGTTTCTCCTGGGATCTCCTGGAGCCCTGTTTGGGTGATCTGCTTGCCTCCCCCCCTGGATCCCTAGAAGTCACCTGGGGGGTCCGCGGGCTATCAGTGCCGCCCTAGGGGCGACAGATAGCAAGAAGGGCGTGATCACAGGTTGCGGTCCGTAGTTGTCATCCGCAGCTCCTGGTGTCATCAGCGCCGTTTCTCGGGGCCCACTAGGGGCCTTCTCCTGCATTAGTGGGGTCGCCTCGGGCGCGGCCTGCCCCCCATTGGGGCTGTCATGGGCCGCCTTTGGGCTCTCTTGCGGCCCGCGGGCCCGTCAGGCGCGATATGGCGGTGATGGTGGTAAGACAACGCATGCATAACTACTGCGTCTTAGCAAGATGCGTGGGTCTTGGGGGGGGGGGGGGGGGTCCCGCGTGAATTTCGAGCGCACTCGATGCCGTCCCGTTTCCTTGTTGGGGCTGTTCGACGGCGCGTTGGCCGATGTAGTGGACCAACTTTGGTCATCCCCACCCTCCCTGAACGCCGTCCCGGGTCATCGGGGGGGCCAGATTGGACCCATGCTTGGCCATCTTGTAAGCGGCAAACCGCGCGGCAGCCGCGTCCAAAAACATTTCGGCGTGATAAGGGGATGGGGTAGGGGGGGCTCCCCGAAGTTGACGAGTGGCTTCTGGAGGCAGAACACGGCAGACCAACCGCGTTCAACGTCCATGTGGGGTTAGTTGAATGGCTCGTGATACCATCAGCGCTGCGCGCGACGCCGCCAGCCAGTTCATACCCAGTTCGCAAGCGAACTGGCGTCGTCCTTGCACGGGCGGTTCCCAAAGAGGCTGTAGGGCGTTCTGGCACCCGTGGTCCGCCCCTGTCGCGCTAGTCGCGGGGGTCCGTCGGGGGCTTTCGGCGGGGCTCCCTGCGGTGCCACGATGCGTTGAGAGGGTGTGCCAAAATAGGCTGGCGGCGGCATGCGGCCATTCCCAGAGGGGCTTTCCGTGGAGCTCCGAACGGGGCCTCGGAACGTGTGCGGGGTGTGCCAGAGTGGGCGTGCGGCCGCATGCGCCCCCCCCCTGCTGGGCCCGAGGCGTCTCGGGCCATCACGAGGCCACCTGTGGGCACTGGGAACCTATGGGGCGCGCGAAGCCAGGAGGGGTGGCCGCCGCGGCTCGAATGGCGCGCCGCTGCTTGAGATGATTGGAGCTGCGCGTCCGAAGTAGGGCGGTCAGGACCTTAGCAAGTGCGCGACCTCGCTGGCGCGCGCCCCCTGCCCATCACAGCGCAACTGGCGCGCTTTTCGCTGTTGCGCAGATAGAACCTGTTCCCTTGGTTGCGAAACCAACTTTTAAATCTAACCAATTGTTTCTCCATTGGAAATTCTCTGGGTTGCGAAAACAATTTCTAAAGATAATAAATTGTTTTTGCGCATGTCTCTCCCAGAACACCACAAAGACATTTTGTTGACATTTTGTAGCATTTCCAAGATTCGGGCCTCAGAAGGGCAACCAAAAATGCAATTCTAAGAAGCCTTCCCCCCTTCCCCCCTCCGTCTCCTCCCAGCCCCTTCCTGAGCCCCGTCGGGCTGCAGCCCAGACAATCGGACGTGCAACAGGGCCTCTGTCTCGGCCCCGGAGCTGAGCCAACCTGCAGATCGACTCCGCTTGGCCCGCGGAGACACTTGGACTGACCACCAGACGCTCGTGTTGAGAACCTTCTTGCGGCCCGCTAAACGGATCTGGTCGACTCTAGTTCAACCCCAGTTCGATTCAAGTTCGACTCGAGTTCGACTCGAATTCGACTCAGGTTCGGCTCAGGTTCGACTCAAGGTCGACTCAAGTCGACGGACGTTCGACGCAGCTTCGACGCACGAGTGGAGCAAATGTCTTCAGGAAGGTCCCCAGAAGGAGCATCCGAGGACCACTCTCACCACCTATGAGGGGTTCCGAACCCGCCGCCGACCTCCTTAGGGAGCTTCCCCCGCGCAGGCACGGAACGGTGTCGGCGCTCGCTCGCCTTCCCCGGCGGGCCGCGAGCGACCCCGCCGTCCATTCTGGGACTCCTGGAGGGGGTCGGGGTAGATGGGGTCGGAGGATCGCGCCGCATCGCTGATGCATCGGCGATGCGGCTTGATGTGGGGGCCAATTTTCTCCTCGCCGACGTCGCCGACGCATCGCCGACGTCGCCAAGGCATCGCCGACACATCGGCGATGCGGCGAGATCCTCCGACCCCATCTGTTCGGACCCCTTCTAGGAGGCCTCTACACACCGTGGTGTCGCCGCCCTCGGGTCGGACATCCGTGAGCCCACCGAGAGCCCACAGGGCGTCGCCCGGCAGAGGCCCCGGGTCGGACGAGAGGGATGGAATCCTCGATGCGTCCTTCTCGACGCCTCCCGTCCTCCTCCTCCTCCTCCTCCTCCTCCTCCTCCTCCTCCTGTCCTGCCTCCTCCTCCTTCTCCTCCTCCTCCTTCCTGCCTCCTCCTCCTTCTCGACATCTACTTCGTCTCCTATCCCTTCTCCCTCTACTTCGGCATTTTCGTCCTCGCCGCGGTGCTGCAGACGGGCCTGGAGCTGCCCAGCATGACTATGTCAAACAAATCCCCCTCCTCCTCCTCCTTCTCCTCCTCCTCCACCTCCTCCTCGATACATCCCCCTCGATGCCTCCTCCTCCTCCGCCTCGATGCCTCCCTCCTGCGCCGATGCTCCCCTCGCCGCGCTGGGCGTGGAGGTATCGGAGAGGACGAAAGGGAGGTGGGGGGGGAAGACGGGGGGCCAAACCTGCCGCATGCAGCTGATTTCGGCTCCACCGCCGGGCGCCTTGAGGAGGCGCCGGAGAAACCAGCTACGTGGGCTGATTTGCTAACCTGCCATCCGTTAGCCCCACCCTCCTCGTCCGACCCGAAAGATCCGCTCGCCTCCCCATCTACACCGCTCTCCTTCCCTCAGATCTAGCGTCACTGAGGAATCGTGACGGCTGGTCTTTCTTCAATTCGGGCCTTTGGAGGGCATTTTCCGAGCACATCAAAACAAACAACAAATTCTGAAAGTGTTAGCCACCGCGATGGGGCCGATATCCCCCCGGACAATGTTGGAGAAGAGCTCATCTTTCAAGAACCGATGTCCTCTATCCCCTAGTCCTCCGTTTCTTTCAGGGTCAGCGTTGAGGAGGGGTAGGATCGGGGGGGGGGGCCCGATAGCCCACCCCGCCCGGGAACGTGCGAGTTCGATATGGGCGGTCTATCGGCGATGTATCGCCGAATCCAGCTCGATGTGTCTCCCCCTGAGCTGGCCCCCCACTGACGTTGCCCCTCGAGCTCGCACTGCGTTCACTGCCCGCTCCACGCTGGCAGACCAGAGCGCGGATTCCTCACCTGGCGTGCGCCCCCGCGGTTCGTCAAGCACACACGCCCTGCTCGGCGGGGTACGCCTTACCTCGCAGCACCCTGTCGCGCGAGGTCTTGCCCTGCTGGAAGGCGGGCTCGGGTTTAGCGACTCCGAAGTTCACAACAAGGGGGGGGGGGTCACAAACTCCCAGGCGAGCAACTTTAGACCCCCGCCCCCCAGACCAGCCACGGCAAAGCGGCCTTTTGCCGCAGCCCTGCGGAACCCTCCTAGACAGCTCAGATCAGACCCCCCCAATCAGAGCCACTCTTTCTTATCTTGGCATCGCTCGGACGTGTGCAGTTTTCCTTCGGCGAGGACCATCGAGGAACATCCTCGATCATTTGGCGAAAAAACCACGCACGAAACCGAAAAAGACACAGGAAATGGACGTCCGAGCGATGGCCAGTTAGGAAATCTTGAGTACGGTAGGTTCGCGTCGTGTCGACCTGCGGTGACCCCGCAGCCGGCGGTCAACGTTGAGCGCCGCTGGCGACCCCGAATCGAGCAAGATGGAACGAGCTGACGTTTCGGAAACGGCCGATCGTGCAAGATTGAACGATCCCCGCGGTGTCAGGAACCAACGCCAGGGTCGACACGACGCGAACCTGCCGTACCCAGGGGTGTCCGCAGTCCGGTCGGGCCGGCTGCGCGGCAGTCGGTTGCAGTGTTGCCCACTACGATGTTTTCATCAGGGAACCAGCAAATACATTAACACAAAAATTCGGAGGTCCGCGCGGGTTCCTCAGATCAGCGCTGGGCCCCCCTGGCGACGCCTCCGGCGCCGCCCTTGGCGCGCTCCGCGCGCCAGGTAGGGGGGCCCAGCGCTGATCCAAGAATTCCGCGCGGAACTCTGAGAGATTGTGTTTACGCCGCTTGTCGTTCTTCTCTTGCGAAGTCCTTACGGCCGGCGCCGCCGACCCTGAGAACGACGAAGATGAAAACGAGAGGGGGGGGGCAGGGGGAGGAGGATGAGTGGGAGGTGGAGGAAGGGTGGAGGAGGTGGATGAGGGAGGAGGAGGGGGGAGAAGGATGTGGAGGAGAAGCAAGAGGAGGAGAAGGAGGCAGAGGAGAGCAGGAGGAGGGGGAGCAGAGGGGGGGGGAGGGGGAGGAGGAGGAGAGGAGGAGGAGGAGGAGGGGGAGGAGGAGGAGGAGGAGGAGGAGGAGGAGGAGGAGGAGGAGGAGGAGGAGGACGAGGGACGAGGAGGAGGAGGAGGAGGAAGAGGAGGAGGCCAGAGGCTTTCTTGGGACAGCCTGGGGCTGTCTTGAGGCCGTCTTGGGCCGTCCAGGGCTCTTGCGCCGTCTCGAGGCACTCTTGGAGGCCTCCTGGGCGATTTGAGGCTCTCCTGGGCTGTCTTGGGGCAATATTGGGGGCCTCTTGGGCCGTCTTGGATGCGTCTTGGGCCGTCTTGGGGCCCTCTGCAGAGGGAACCCTCTTGGGGGCCTCTTGGGCCGTCTCGGGGCGATCTTGGGGGCCTCTTGGGCCATCTTGGCGCGTCGGGAAGCGGAAGAGGCAAGAACGCCAAAATCTGTCAAAAACGTATTGGACATCTGTGAATGTTGCCTCTTGGGGCTCTCGTGGGAAAGCTCCTGGAGGCCTCTTGGGGCGCTTTGCAGGCCTCTTGGGCGGTCTGGAGGCCGTCAAGGCGTCTTGGACAGATCGTTCGGCGATTCGGGGTTCTCTTGAACTGTCTTTGGGGCCTCTTGGGGCACTCTTGGCCCGTCTTGGGCTTTTTGGGGCTCCGGGACTCCCTGGGGTGGGCGCCGTATCTGACCCCCCCCCCCCGGGGACCCCTCCCGCCCTCCCCCCCCCCTGGCGGGGGAGGGATCGAAGGGAAGGGGCTTCCCTCCGACTCAATTGCGACGTTGCTCAACTTCGCTATGTTTACGCCGCTCGTCGTCCTTCTGTTTCAGCAGCATCTTGGTGGCTGGTTGGCGGCGACTCTGAGCCTGCAGTCAGTGCGGTCTGGTGTTGCGCGCGAGGGAAGTTTCTCGCCATGCTGTTCTCCAGTTTTCCAGTTCTTCCTCCGCCACGGAGCGCGGTCACGGGGCGGCGCCCTGGACAGAGCTCTCGACCTCGTCCGTTCCCCCTTCCCTCCGCATCATCACGAGCGTCAAGCATCAGCTATAGGCTCTCCTTCCGACCTTCGGATGGTTGCCCTCGCCTACTTCCACGTAGGGCGACTCCGCGTCTTCAGCCGCCATGGGGAGCAGATCGGTGCATGGCAGAGCATGGATCACTGTCTTGTCGATCGTCGGTTGCTTACTCTTCTTCGCGTGGGGAGGGGCGCAAGGATGGAGTGGTCTTGTACGACCTCCGCTGCAAGAACATGCTGGTCAAAGGTGCACCCACAGGGCGTGTCCGTGTGTTGAATCGCGAGGTGGGCAAGGGGCATGTGCATGTGCGCGTGCATTATACAAGGGTTGTTTCTCTGACCGTTGCCGTACTCATCCAGCCGTTGCCACGGGGCCGTTTGGAGGCATTTGGAGACGTTCCAGATCCCTTTTGAGCCGTCTTGAGCTCACCTTGGGGGCCCGCTCGACTGGCCTTGAGGTTCTCTTAGGGCTGTCCTGAGTCTCCTGGGGGCCCTCTTGGGCACTCGGTGGGTTTTCTTGAGCGCCCTAGGGCTCTCAAACGGGCTTTGCGGAGATCGTCTTCAGCCGAGAAGGCGGGGAGGCCAAAATGTTCCCCGAGATGAAGATCATGGCGTGGGCCGTCTTGTCACTCTGCGGGGCCGCCCTCTGCCCTCTGGCCCTACCTCTTCATTCTGCCCGCACGGCTCGGCGCCCGCCCCGCCGGCCACGCTCCCCCAGTTCCCAGCAGCCCCGAAGCCCCCTCCGCCCCGACTTCTCCATCCCGCGTCCCGAGCACCGCCCAAGACGGTGCTGCTTGCTCCTCCAGGCCCCGCGGCGGCAGGAAGTGCGCGACTCGTCGACAACGATCGATTGCGCGCACTCGCCGAGCGGATTCGAGCCAGAGAGGAGGCCGCCCGATAGTCGGTGCGGACCAGGGATGTTCTGCCTCAGGCTGCCCGCCCCTCCTTTGCCCCCCCTTGGCCTCCCCGGTGTGCCAGGGAGCCGCGGCGCGCGTCCCGCTCGCTCTGTCAAGGGCCCTCCGCGGGCGCGAGGGCGCGGGGCGCAGCCCCGCCCGAGGCGAGGCCCAAGGCCCTGCGCCGCGTGCGGGGCGCAGGGGACGAAGCAAAGTCGCGCCAGCATCGGTGCTCGGCGTCCGTGGGAAAAACACACACAAAACAAACACACACACACACACACCAAAAACAAAAAAACAAAAAAACATAAAGAAACACACCAAAACATACAACACAAACACAACACAGCACGAAAACAACACAAACAAAAACACAACACAACACAACAAAACACACAAACACACACACAAAAAAAAAAAAAAACTGGCGATGGACCCAACCATATGCAGTTACGAGTACCGCAAAGCAGGTTGAACGAATGAGAGAGAGCTCCGTATGGGGCCACGAAACGTGTGAGGGGTGTGCCCAAATGGGTGCGGTGCCGCCATGCGGACGCAGCCACTGGGGCCCTCGGTGGAGCTCCCTATGGGGCCACGAAACGTGTGAGGGGTGTGCCGAAATGGGTGCGGTGCCGCCATGCGGACGAAGCCATTGGGGCCCTCGGTGGGGCTCCCTATGGGGCCACGAAACGTGTGAGGGGTGTGCCGAAATGGGTGCGGTGCCGCCATGCGGACGAAGCCATTGGGGCCCTCGGTGGGGCTCCCTATGGGGCCACGAAACGTGTGAGGGGTGTGCCGAAATGGGTGTGGCTGACGCGGAGGGGGAGGAGGGAGGAGGGGGCACAGGGGGCAGCGGGAGGAAGGAAGGAGTGAACGCGGGGCGCTGTCTCTTCAAAACGGGGACCCAACAGCACAGGATGGTTGGGAACAACACAACAAAACACACAGACTTCTGCGGTCATGCGCTCCAGCGCTCCATACCAGAGAGCCCCGTTCTCTCCCGTCCGCGCCGGCGTGAGCAGATCCTGGGCACGTCTCGCGGCATCGGCTCGCAGTGCGCGTAGGACTGGGCATGCGGGCACGCAGTGGCATGTGCGATGGTGCGTGGATGGCTGGACATTTAACCCCGCCGCGCCCACACGTGGCGCGCCGACAACGGAGCGGTGCACAGAGGGCGAGAGAGGTGGGGGAAGAAACAGAGAGAGAGAGAGAGAGAGAAAAAGAGAGAAAGAGAGAGAGAAAGAGAGAGAGAGAGAGAGAGAAAAAGAAAGAGAGAGAGAGAGAGAGAGACAAAAAAAAGAGCAGCCCCTGGCGCGGGCTCCCGGAGCGGCCCCGTGCTGTTGACTGGAGGAGAGAGTCGGGGTCTGGCGGCGGCTGTGGTGGCCGCGAGCGCCCGGCCGTGGCAAGCTGGGCGAGGCTTCCGCGGAGCCGCGCGCGCAGCGGGAGCGGGCGCCTGCTCCGCAGGTCGTCGCGGCGGACCGCTGTGTAGCGCAAGCGGTGCCCAGAGAGAGACAGGCCTCGGAACAAATTAGCGAACACTCATGATGCCACCATCATCTGTCAACGGCTCCCCCTCCCCCCAGTGTTCAAAGTTGGCGGTGGGTCTGATGAGATGCATTTCGACCGCAGTCTCCCCCGCGCGTGCCAACATTGGGGTTGGGGGGAGGGGGAGTGTTCAGTAATTGTTCCCCTCTACCGGAGAGAGAGAGAGGGGGAGCGGGAGCGAGAGCATGATTCTGAGACGTAGCGCTGCGTAGCGCGAGCCTCGCGGGTGGAGCCCGGACTCTGCGCGCGGATCTGCAGCATCTTGTGGGCTCTGCGGCACCAGCGTCCGCCGGGGCGGCTCGCCGCGGCCGGGCGGCCCTCTCGCGCGCGGGCGCATGTTCGCCGCTATCGCGAAAGCCTTTAACACCGTTGCGCACCGCGGCACGAATGAGGAGCGAACCCTGAACAGCACCGACGACCAGGACATGCTGAACCGCATCAACGCTGGCCAGTACAGAAGGCAGTCGGCCGAGCCCCTGCCCATTGCGCAAGCGTTATCGCGATGGAGGGGGGGGAGGGGGAGGAGGAGGAGGAGGAGCAGGGACAGGAAGGGCGCGGCAGGACACAGCAGGATGATGTAGAGGAAGGGGAGACTTCGGCAACCGCTTCGGCATCCAGAGGATGCTTTTGAGATCCTTCCCGGGACCCCGGCGGGAAGCGCCGGAGCCCCAGGGGGAGTGCTTTGGAAAAGAACCAAGACCAAAACCGAAATCATCTAGCACGCCAGGCACCCCTGCGATGAATCGACAGGGGGCGGCGGATCGAAGACGCCTACGGCCTACGGCGAATCACCCCTGCCTTTTTGGAAGCGCCTATGTGGCCGAACGTTGAGGCCAGACCTGCCAAGCCATCGGACCATGTGTTCCCCGAATCGGTTTGGAAAGCCTCCGGGGAACACGTGGGCATCTTGAAGGTCATCTTGGCCGTCTGGAGGCTATTCTGACCTTTTCGGGCCTTTTTGGAGGACGTCTTGGAGGGCTCTTGGGCCGTCTTGGAGGCCATCTTGAGCGTCTTGGAGACATCTTGGGCCGTCTTCGGGGCCTCTTGTGTCTTGGGCCTCTAGGGCGATCTTTGGGGGCACTTGGGCCGTTTCGGGCCGTCGGAAGGCCGAAAAAAAGCAAATGCCACAATGCTTCAAAAACCTATGGGAAATCAATAATTTTGGCCTCGGGCCTTCCTGGAGGCCCTCCTGGAGGCCTCTTGGGCCGTCTTGGGCCATCCTAGGGCCATGTTCGGCCGTCTTGGCGGGTTCCTGGTCCGTCTGACGCCGTCGGGAGCCGTTTGGGGGCGATCTTGGAGGCCTCCGAAAAGGCGCAAATGCTAAAATCTGTCAAAAACCCAGCGGAAATCAACGAGTTTGGCCTGTTCGGGCATTCCTGGAGGACCTCTTGGAGGCCTCTTGGGCCGTCTTGGAGGCCTCTTGGGCCGTCTTGGGCCATCTTGAGGCTATCTTAGGCCGTCTTGGGTGCCTTTTGGACCGTCTTGGAGGCATCTTGGGGCCATCTTAGCCGTCTCGGAGGGCATCTTGGCCGTCTTGGAGGCATCCTGGAGGCCATCTTGGAGCCGTCTGGAACGGAAAAACCCTTTGCAACCACCTCTGGAAGATCTTTCGGCATCCTCCCGGGACCCTGGCGGGACGCGCCAGAGCCCACTGCGAGAGTTCTTTTTGGAAAAGAATCAAAACCAAAACCGTAAGAAGTTCAGCACGCCAGGCACCCCTGTGATGAATCAACAGGGGGCGGCGGATCGAAAACGCCTACGGCGAATCACCGCCGCCCCCTGCCTTTTTGGAAGCGCCTGTGTGGCCGAACGTTGAGGCCAGACTTGCCAAGCCATCGGACCATGTGTTCCCCGAATCGGTTTGGAAAGCCTTCGGGGAGCACGTGGGCATCTTGAAGGTCATCTTGGCCGTCTTGGAGGCCTCTTGGGCGATCTTTTGGCGATCTTTGGGGGCTCTTGGGTCGTCTCGGGCCGTCGGAAGGCCGAAAGGAAGGAAATGTCAAAATCCTTCGAAAACCCCAGGCCAAAAATCAATGTTTTTGGCCTCTTCTGGCCTTCCTGGATGCCCTCTTGTGGGCCTCTTGGGCCGTCTTGGGCCAGCTTCGAGCCAACTTCGGCCACCTTGGTGGGTTCCTGGCACGTCTGACGCCGTCGGAAGCCGTCTTGGGGGCATTTCTGGGCCAACGGGGGACCCTCTTGGGGCGCTTCGGGGCCGTCTTGGAGGCCATCTTGGGCGTCTTGGAGGCCATCTTGGGCGTGTTGGAGGCCTCTTGGGCCGTCCTGGGGCCCTCTTGGGGCCGTCTTGGGGGCCACTTGGGCCGTCATGGGGCCCTCTTGGGGGCCACTTGGGCGATCTTGGGGGCCTCTTGGGCCGTCTTGAGCCGTCGGAATGCCGAGAAGAAGCAAATTCCAAGATCCTTCAAAAACATACGGGAAATCAATGATTTTGGCCTTTTCGGGCCCTCCTAGAGGACCTCTTGGAGGCCTCTTGGGCTGTCTGGGAGGCCTCTGGGGGGCCTCTTGGGCCGTCTTGGGTCGTCTTGGACTCTCTTGGGCCGTCTTGGAGGCAGTCTTGGACCATCTTGGGTCGACTTGGAGGCCATCTTGGGCCATCTTCGCGATTGTTTGAGGATGTCCCGAGCGAAACGGCCGTTTCAGGGAGGATTTGTTCCTGAGTTTGCGCTCCTGGAAGAGCCTCCCGGGACCCCGGCGGGACGGGCCGAAGCGCCAGGGGGAGTTCTTTCGGAAAAAAAGCCAAAACCAAAACCGAGAGGTCTAGCACGCCAGGCACCCCTGCGATGAATCGACAGGGGGCGGCGGATCGAAGACGCCTACGGCGAATCACCGCCGCCCCCTGCCTTTTTGGAAGCGCCTATGTGGCCGAAGGTTGTGGCCAGAGGCCTGCCAAGCCATCGGACCATGTGTTCCCCGAGTCGGTTTGGAAAGCTTTCGGGGAACACGTGGGCATCTTGAAGGTCATCTTGGCCGTCTGGAGGCCATTCTGACCCTTTCGGGCCTTCTTGGAGGACGTCTTGGAGGGCTCTTGGGCCGTCTTGGAGGCCATCTTGAGCGTCTTGGAGACCTCTTGGGCCGTCTTGGGAGCCTCTTGGGGCCGTGTCTTGGGCCTCTAGGGCGATCTTTGGGGGCGCTTGGGCCGTCTCGGACCTTCGGAAGGCCGAAAAAAAAGCAAATGCCGCAATGCTTCAAAAACCCATGGGAAAGATGATTGTGGCCTTTTCGGGCCTTCCTGGGGGCCCTCTTGGAGGCCTGTTGGGCCGTCTTGGGCAATCTTAGGGCCATGTTCGGCCGTCTTGACGGGCTCCTGGTCCGTCCGACGCCGTCGGAAGCAGTTAGGGGGGCATCTCTGGGCCCACTTGGGGCCCTCTTGGACTGCTCCAGTGCCGTCTTGGAGGCCATCTTGGGCGTCTTAAAGGCCTCCTGTGCCGTCTTGGGGGCCTCTTGGGGCCGTCTTGGGGCCCTCTTGGGCCGTTCTGGGGCCATTTTGGAGGCCTCTTGGGCGATCTTTCCGCGATCTTTAGGAGCTCTTGGGCCGTCTCAGGCCGTCGGAAGGCCGAAAAGAAGAAAATGTCAAACTCCGTCAACGACCATAGGAAAATCAATGTGTTTGGCTTCTCCTGGCCTTCCTGGAGGCCCTCTTGGGGGCCTCTTGGGCCGTCTTGGGCCAGCTTCGAGCCAACTTCGGCCATCTTGGTGGGTTCCTGGCACGTCTGACGCCATCGGAAGCCGTCTTGGGGGCATTTCTGGGCCAACGGGGGACCCTTTTGGGGCGCTTCGGGGCCGTCTTGGAGGCCATCTTGGGCGTCCTGGAGGCCATCTTGGGCGTGTGTTGGAGGCCTCTTGGGCCGTCTTGGGGCCTTCTTGGGGCCGTCTTGGAGGCCTCTTGGGCCGTCATGGGGCCCTCTTGGGGGCCACTTGGGCGATCTTGGGGGCCTCTTGGGTCGTCTTGAGCCGTCGGAATGCCGAGAAGAAACACATTCCAAGATCCTTCAAAAACATACGGAAAAGCACAGATTTCCGCCTCTTCGGGCCCTCGTGGAGGACCTCGTGGAGGCCTCTTAGGCCGTCTGGGGAGCCTCTGGGGGGCCTCTTGGGCCGTCTGGGGCCGTCTTGGACTCTCTTGGGCCGTCTCGGAGGCAGTTTTGGACAATCTTGGGCGGACTTGGAGACCATCTTGGACCATCTTGGGCCATCTTGGCCATCTTGGAAGCCATCTTGAGCCGTCTTGGAGGTTTTTTTACCTAACAGCGAAGACTGATAGGTTTCTAGTAGTCTCAGAAGAGGTCACAGATCACTCCACAGGGGGGTCCGGGCAGGTGTTGGGAGTTGCCGGGCGGGCTGTGTCCACCTCGTTTTTCACCAACATTCACACACTTCGTGCTCTTCGAGTTCCCAGAACTCCATTCCCAGGCTCATTCTGAATAACCGGATGCAACAGTCACACACTTCGTGCTCTTCGAGATCCCAGAACGCCATTCCCGGGCCACATTTTAGAATAACCGGATGCAACAGTCACACACTTCGTGCTCTTCGAGTTCGAGTTCCCGAGTCACACACCGAGAATTTTTTTGATGCCCGGAGCCAACTGTAGGCCACTTCGTGCTCTTCGAGTTCCCAGAACTCCATTCCCGGGCCACATTTTGAATGCCCGGAGCCAACTGTAGGCCACTTCGTGCTCTTCGAGTTCCCAGAACTCCATTCCCGGGCCACATTTTGAATGCCCGTAGCCAACTGTAGGCAACTTCGTGCTCTTCGACTTCCCAGAACTCCCATTCCTGGGCCACATTTTCAGCAGGGGCAAGAGCACGACGAGGAGGAGGACGAGCAAGACCAGGAGGACGAGGACGAGCAGGAGCAGGACGAGGAGCAGGAGGAGCAGGAGAAGAAGGACGAGCAGGAGGAGGAGGAGGACGAGCAGGAGGAGGAGGACGACCAGGAGGAGGAGGACGACCAGGAAGAGGAGGAGGAGGAGGAGGAGGGGAGGGGGAGGAGTACCAGGAGGAGGAGGAGGAGGAGGAGGAGGAGGAGGAGGAGGAGGAGGAGGAGGAGGAGGAGGAGGAGGAGGACGAGGACGAGGAGGAGGAGGAGGAGGGGGGGGGAGAGTACCAGGAGGAGGAGAACGAGGACCACCAGGAGGAGGAGGAGGAGGAGGAGGAGGAGGAGGAGGAGGAGAGACACCAGGAGGAGGAGGACGAGCAAGACGAGGAGGACGAGAAGGAGGACCAGGAGGAGGAGGAGGAGGAGGAGGAGGAGGACTACCAGGAGGAGGAGGAGGAGGAGGAGGAGGAGGAGGAGGAGGAGGAGGAGGAGGAGGAGGAGGAGGAGGAGGAGGAGGGAGGAGGAGGAGGGAGGAGGAGGAGGAGGAGGAGGAGGAGGAGGAGGAGAGAGCACCAGGAGGAGGAGGACGAGCAAGACGAGGAGGACGAGAACAGGACGAGCAGGAGGGAGGAGGAGGAGGAGGAGGAGGAGGAGGAGGAGGAGCAGGAGAAAGGAGGAGGAGGAGGAGGCAGGCTGAGGCTGAGGCTGTGACTGCGACTGCCGTTGCCGCTGCGACTGTCATCGCGAATGCGACTACGACTGCGAGAACAGCAGAATTCGACAACTGGATTTTCATCTGAGTCTTAAGGGGAATGCTTTCAGATATGCTTCTACACATCGCTGTTAGGTTGCTTTGCCGGGATAATTTGATTTTGTGCAATTGAAAGGGCCTCCCGGGACCCCGGCGGGACGGGCCGAAACCCATTGGGAGAGTTCTTGTAGAAAAAGAACCAAAACCAAAACCGAAATCGTCCAGCACGCCAGGCACCCCTGCGATGAATCGACAGGGGGCGGCGGATCGAAGACGCCTACGGCGAATCACCGCCGCCCCCTGCCTTTTTGGAAGCGCCTATGTGGCCGAACGTTGAGGCCAGACCTGCCAAGCCATCGGACCATGTGTTCCCCGAATCGGTTTGGAAAGCCTTCGGGGAGCACGTGGGCATCTTGAAGGTCATCTTGGCCGTCTTGGAGGCCTCTTGGGGGAATCTTTCAGCGATCTTTCGGGGCTCTTGGGCCGTCTCGGGCCGTCGGACAGCCGAAAAGAAGAAAATGTCAAATTCCGTCGAAAACCTTAGGAAAATCAATGTTTTTGGCCTCTTCTGGCCTTCCTGGATGCCCTCTTGGGGGCCTCTTGGGCCCTTTTGGGCCCTGGCACGTCTGACGTCGTCGGAAGCCGTCTCGGGGGCCTTTTCTGGGGCAACGGGGGACCCTCTTGGGGCGCTTCGGGGCCGTCTTGGAGGCCATCTTTGGCGTCTTGAAGGCCATCTTGGGCGTGTTGGAGGCCTCTTGGGCCGTCTTGGGGCCCACTTGGGGCCATCTTGCAGGCCACTTGGGCCGTCATGGGGCCCTCTTTGGGGCCTTTTGGGCGATCTTGGGGGCCTCTTGGACCGTCTTGAGCCGTCGGAATGCCGAGAAGAAACACATTCCAAGATCCTTCAAAAACATACGGAAAAGCACAGATTTCCGCCTCTTCGG
>CAUYUJ010020793.1:202055-224555 GCA_963575745.1 Prorocentrum cordatum | reverse complement strand
CCATCTGGCGCGTAGCGGTGCGTTGCGTTGCGTTGCGTTGCCTTGGGGGGGGGGCGCAGGGTACACCAGTGGATTGTTCCACTGCAGGCAGCGAAAGAGCGAATTGGTGTACTTGGTGCGGGTACACCAACTGGTTGCTTTGCCTTGTTGTTGTTACTGCTGTTGTTTAGTGTGTTCCTGTGTCTGTTCAGCCGTGAGTGTCTGATGTTTGTTGTTCTTGAAAGGGAAATTCCTCGTGCTGTTTTGGTTTTCAGCCCCCAAGTGGAGCATGGAATGGAAAAAGGGGAGACGAGGAGGAAGGAGGATATGGAAACGATTCGGAGGCCTAGAGGTTGACACCAACACCAACATCGGCGGCGTGCCTCCACCGAGGCAAGATGCTCCCGATCCCGGTGACGGTGGTAATATCCGGGCTTCCCAGGTGGCCGACATGTTATCACCAACGCCGACGTCTAGGATCCTCTTCCCCCGGTGGAGGCAGCCCCCTGAGTTGGTGGTGGTGCCCGTTTTCTGGCCCCCAGTGCTTTGGTGCCCACAGCGAGGCCAAAGAGAAAATCAGACAAGGCCGTCGCTGCCGGGTTCAGGACGCCAGATGTCTTGGGGGCCATCGGCGGCGGAGGCGAAGACCGCGTCGAACAGAGCGCGGCCTTCTTGTCAAGGCGGGGAAAAACCACTTTGACCCCCATAGCTGGCGTTTCCTAAACAGTCCTGGGCGTTTACCTGGCAGCCATGCCCTGTTTGATTCCTTCCTTGTGCCCGTTTAGTGAAGGGCTTCGCTTGTCGGAGTGTTTATTATGAGGGTGGTTTCTGTTGCCCGTTATTGAGAGTCGTTTCAGGGTGCACTCCGACCAGAATTTCGAAGGGGATCCAGGCGTGGGGACTTGGGGCGCTCAAGGAGGCGCTGTCAAAAGTGCTCTAATTATGGCTCCCAAGGGCCCCGCACACCGACAAGGGGAGGCCTGGGGGCGACGGCGACAGCGGATGCGGGCACGATGGCGGTGACCTTTTCCAGGGGTGCGGTCCAACCAGATTCCCGACGGGAATCCAGCCATGGCGACGAGGGCGTTCAAGGTGCCCGAATGTGGGACCAACACATCCAAAAGCGACGGCGACTGCGGGGACTCGAAGAAGAAACAACTGCATAAATAAATGATTTTGTGGCGGTCCATGCGGAGCCTGGAAAGTTTATGTTTATGTCGTTGTTCTTTTTCGAGGGACGATCGATGATCTTCAGGACGTGTGTTAGCCCACTGTGTGTTTAGCCTGTTCAGCTCCACCGATGGCGCGCAGTCCGTGCGGGACCTCATCACACCGCCTGCGTTGTAGAGAGTTTCGGTGGACCTCCACACCTTGGCACGAGCACACGTTCTGATGAGCATCGACAAGAGCGGGGGTGTGGACAGAGAAACGTCGAGCAGAGCGCGGCCCACAGGGTCGACCCTGGAGACTTCATTATCCCACCGGCTTCCAGACCGTGGATTCCTTATCCGAGGGTTCCCTACGAATGCCCTCGCCGTAAGACACGCTCTGAGGATCCTCGAGACGACGGCGGCGTCGGGCAGAGCGCGGCCCGCAGGGTGGACCCCGCCTTCGTCGCCGCACCCGGGGCCAACCCCGTCTTCGGGGCGGCCGGGCCTGCCGAGCCCGCGGGCGGTGCCGGCGGCGGCGCCGCCGCCGCGGCCGGCGCGGCAGGCGGGCTCTCTGCGCACACGCCTTGTTCGAGCAGTGGCGAAGCGTCCCGACCTGCCAACAGGCCTAGAGGCCCACCAGAGGATGCCATGAGATCCAGGCCTCCCAGATGGGGTTCGAGCAGATGGGTTCGGAGGATCGCGCCGCATTGCCCATGCATCGACGATGCGACTCGATGTAGAGCCCAGTTTTCTCCTCGCTGCTTGCAGTGATGCGTCGCCTGCGTTGCCGATGCATCGCCGATGTATCAGCGATTCATCGGCGCTGCGACGAGGTCCTCCGTCCTCATCTACTCGGACCCCATCTAGGAGGTCTCTACGATGGGCCCGCCAATGAATGTCATAATACCTAATTTTGTGATTTGCCCAACATGTTCTCACGACATTGATGGATGAAGCAGTCTTGTCTTGCCCTGTACACCGATCGGATTTTGTTGTTGGCCTATATGAATGCTGGGACGGTTGCTCTATGTTCAACTCGCGCTTTCCTAACAGTTTCTGTCTCGCACGCTCCTGTATTATCCAGATCGTCTCTGTCGGAGTTTTGCCGTTTTCGGTTTCTGAGGGCCACAGGGCGTCGGGAGCGCCAAATAAAGACCCTGGATGAAAAGCAAGTCCCCGGGCAGATGTCCAAACCTCTGGGGGTCCTCGTCACGCTTACTCTCTAACTCTGAATCCCGCACCCTCCTGCATCTGAAGAAGAAAGGCAGCATAAGAGATCCGCGCTGACCTCCGAAGTCTTCGGACAATAAAGTGTGTTGCGTGTGTGTCTCTATGTGTGCGATTTTTCCGGGCAGTGAAGGTGCCGCGCGTCCCCAGGCGTGCATGACCGCGTGACTTGATCAAAAAGACGTGGGCCATTGGTCAAAGAAGATCGGATTCACTGGAACATGTATCCGCACTATGCGATGGTGCTCGAGTGGTTGGTCAGGCTTTGACTCCAGGGCGCTCCTGTTACTGCCACGTGTTCAATGGCATTGCGCGCTTGGCGAGGGCGCGAGAGCCCTTCGCGAGGACGCGAGGCCAACAGGCTCAGAGCAGCGTGGCCTAAGCCGCGAAATCTGACGATCAGCGACGAGAGCACTGCAGTAGCCACCGGCGAGATGGTCGACCATGCAAAGCCCATGATGCCCCTCGACTTCTCACTCCCGGGCCTGTTGTACGTGCTCCAACCATGTTGCAGTTTCAAGAGTCTTGCGCCCTGTCGGTCGTCCTCCGTCCACGGCGCGACTGCAGGCGTGGCCTCAATTATGGGTTGGGCCCATGCCTCCCCACATCCGAGCCAGACCCGACGAAGGCGCTTGGCCCTCCTGTGGGGTAATGTGGGTCCGCGTCGTGCCGACGCGGCGGCGACCCCAGCGCGGGCATTCCGGGCTAAACGCCGCCAGCGACCTGGAATCGGCCAGCATGGAACGATCTGGTGGTCGAAGAGCCGTCGATCGTTCAAGGTTGACCGATCCGCGCGCGGCGTCACACATCGACGCCGAGGTCGTCGCGACACGAACACGCCGTACGGTCTGGCGTCGGGCTGCCACATTGCCGTCAGGGGCGAGGAGGCCGTTGTTTGCAGAGAGCATCCTGTGGGCGCTTGGTTTCTGGGGGGGTCCCAGCCGCCCCCCCCCTCCAGAGCCCCCGGCGCTCCCTAAGCTCCCCCCGTACGACTGTGACGGCGATGACGTTGACGCCGATGACGCCGACGACGTCGGTGACATTTCTGACGACAATCCTTGTCCCATCAACGAGTGGTGTCTACATTTATTGAATCGCTTCGCTCATTCCGCCGGCCCTGGAGCGCTATTTGGGGCCTCTTGGGGCCGTCTTGGGGGCTTCTTGGGGGCTTCTTGGGAGCGTCTTGGGGCTCCTTGGCGGCGTAGTTATTGGGCTCCCCTGGGGCCTCGTGGGGGGCCCCCTTGGGGCGGGAGGGGGGGGTAGTCGATTGCAGCCCCCCACCTCGGAGGCCACGATCCTCGTGAGTGGTGGCGAAAAATAGCCTCCCCCCCTGGGGATCGCCCAGGACCCAGCCGGGACCCGGCCGGGGATCGGCCGGGGTATTTTTCGCCCAGGGCCCCCCAGGGGCCGCCCCGCGCGCGTGAACTAGAAATATTCTTAAGTAGTTACCAGAGATCTTAGCACGCCTCTGGCCCGTTGGGCCGGCAAATTGTCCCGCCCGCCCTCATTTACGTTTGTCCCACCCGTCATCATCGCTGTGGATGTGTGTTGGATTCCCTTACTTGTTCCTGCGCCTTGTCGCATCAACGCGCGATATTTTCATTTTACGTCCCGCCCGCCCGCTCGCTTCTTTGCCCCGTAATTTCGCCGTCGTCGTCGCTTTCCTTTGTTTTTCCCGTGCGCCTTCTCCACTGGCCTCGGCCCGTCAACGAGCAAAGCTTACATTTACTATTCCGCCCGCGCGCGCCCGCTTTATTGTCCGTCCGCCCAACCGATCCACTCGCTTTCATGTGCCGCTTGTCTGCCCACTTTTGTGTCCCGCCCGACCCGCTTTAGTGTCCCACCAGCCCGACCTGCCTCATGCTCTTGCTGTCCCACCCGCGTCGTCTTCGGTCCTCGGTGTTCGGTCGCCGCCGCCGCCGTCGTTTTCGTCGTCAGCGTTGTCGCCGTCATCGTCGTCAGCGTCTCCGTGGTCGGCGTGCTTGTTGTCGTCGTTGGGCTGGCCGTCTTGGGCAAGCCTTGGACCAAGATGCTGCGCACCGCCTGGGGGCGGTCCTGGGGTTGTGTGTGTGGGGGCCGTGAAGGGCGCCGAAGAGGAGACCGCGCGGCCCGCTCCTCACGGCCGATCCCACAGCCGACCGGGCGCGCCCTCTCTGGCAGCCGCCGCGAGCCCAGACGGACGGGCAGCTGCCGCGAGCCCCGGCGCGCGCCCCGCCGCGCGGCGGCACCGTGGCGCGCACTCGGCCCCAGCGCGGCGGGCAGCGGCCCCCCCCGCGAGCCACGGGCGCGGCGCCACAGGCGCGGTGCCACTCGCGGGGCGCCGATGCGGCGCCTCCGGGCGTGCGGCGCCGGGAGGTGCCTCCGGGGGCGCCCGCCCGCGCCGCCCGGCCTCCGCGGCGCGGGGCCGCTCCGGGGGCACCCCGGCGCCGCGTCGGGGCTGGCCGCCGCTGCCCTCGCCGTGGGCGCCACGTGCACGGGCGCCGCGGGCGTTGCCACGTGCAGCGGCGCCGGCGCCGCGCCGTCGAGCGGTGCGAGGGGGCTGCTGCCGTGCCAGGGGGGCGCGGGCAAGCTTGCCGCCATCCGCGGGGAAGAGACAGCCGCCCGGGCATGACATGTCGGAGGTCCGCGCGGAGTTCTTGGATCGGCAATGGGTCCCGGGCGCGCTACGCTCTGCGGGCCCAGCGCAGATTCAAGAAATCCGCGCGGACCTCTGACAGTTTATGCTGATGCCGTTTTTTGTTCCCCGACGTCCACGAGGCAGAGAAGCGCATCTTGTCGAGGATGCCAGACACGCCGTACGTGACGCGCGACGTGCTTGTGCCTCTAAACACCGGCCGGAGGTGCCTTTGGGAGTCCCCGAAAACCGAGTATTCGATGAGAACCATCATCGCAGGCGTGGAGCATCAGGACAAGCTGCCCATCGTGCTCATTCATGGCTACATGATGGGCGCGCCGGCGTTTTTCAAGCTGCTGCCATATCTCCAAGAAGGGAAAACGGCTCAAAGATGAATTGTTGGAGCTCCGCGCGGATTTCCTGCATCGGAGCCGGAGGTGCCTCCAGGGGGGCCAGCGCCGATCCAAGGAACCCGCGCGGAGCCCGAACAGATTATGGGTATGCCGCTCGTCCTGTCTCTCCAAAATCTGGCCCGCGAGCGGACCGTGTACGTGGTCGACATCATCGGCATGGGGGGCAGCGAGCGGCCGCCCTTCGACGCCCGCCGCGCGACGGCCGAGGAGTCCGAGCAGCTGTTCGTGGACGCGTTCGAGGGCTGGGCCCGCAGCGTGGGCCTGGAGGAGTGGGCTACGCGCAAGAGTGGCCTGTCGCTGTGCAGTCGGGGCCCTGAAGAAGGAACCCTTTTCCGTTGGGGAGGGGCTCCGCGTTCCTCGAGTGTTTCACAGCTTGCCTCAGGTGTTCCTTATGTTTTCGATCGGAAATCGAAGCTTAACTTATGGAAAAGGGGGCCTCGTTCCTTATTCAGGGTTCCTTAGGTCAACGCCCCGACTGTAGTGACCTTTGGTGCGGGTGCACTGGAGTCTCCAGAGGGCTGAACGCGATGCGATAGCAGCGTCTTGCGCGGCCAGCATTGGCCTCCCCACGACCCCCGAAAGTCGCGCACCGGAGGTCAGTCTTGCATAGGGCCACTCTTTCGCATAGCCGAAGGAGTTCGCGCTGCTCGGGCACAGTTTCGGCGGTTACGTGGCGGCCTGCTGGGCTACTCGGCATCCAGGCCGTGTCCGCTGCCTCGGGCTGTTGTCGCCCCTGCTGGGCTGGAGCGAGGAGAAGATTGCGAGCATCGAGGACCGCATGGGAGACAGCCTCTGGAGACACGTTGTGGACGCGGCGTGGGCTCATCACATCACTCCGCACTCTCTGGTGCGTAAGATCCCCTGGTTCAAGACGTGGCTGAAGCGCTCGAACGAACGGCGCTTTCAGGGCATGGCTTCCGACGTCACGGAGGAGGAGGGTCGGTTGTTGTCCGAGTACGTGGTTGCCTCGATGGACATGCCCGCCTCCACCGAGCGCGCGGCGACTGTCTGCTTCGAGAAGTGGCTGAAAGCTCACGAGGGAGCCAGCGGCACCATTCGGGGACACGTAAGACTCGATTTTGGAACTTGCTGGAGCTCGGGCTTGCCGCCGCAGGAACTCTGACGGTCCAGCTTCCGTGGGATGTGTGCGGCGGGAGCTCGCGCCAAGCTTCAGAGCAGGCTCCGTCATTTCCCGACGGCCCGGCCAGGCGAGGTTGAGCCCCCCAAGCCCGAGTCTTACGCCTCCCTGAGCCCTCAAGCAGCGGCTTGCCGGGCTTGACGTGCCCATGTTCGCCGTGTACGGCGAGCGGGACTGGATGGAACCTGCGAGGCCGGACGAGCTGCCGAGGTGTTCGTTCTTCACCCTCCCCGGCAGTGGCCACCATCTGTACTTCGACAATCCCGTGGTCCTGGCAGCGCACATCATCGAGCGCCTAGCCACTCTCTGAGCCAGAAGGGGCGCCCGCCAAGATTCGCGCCCTCCCTGCAGGAGCAGCTTCAGTTACGTGCGTCGGGAGATCTTGGAGCCGGCTGCGCGCCTGAGGTCGCCGAGCATTCACTGTTTCCAGCGAGCAGGGAGGACGGGCAGCTTCGAGGGTCTGGGTTCGGGACAAGTGTGTTGCCCTGTTCGGCCTCCGGGGGCCTTTTCGGGCTCCGGGGCCATCACAAACGGAGCCAGGGCGAAAATTTGCAGCAGCTGGACCCTGGAAGAGGTCCGGGGACCGATTTTGAGCGGGTTTGCCTTCATCCACTCCACCTAACCTGTTCTCTGGGGTCCCAACCCGATCAGACCTCTTGGCCGCCTCCAGGGGAGGTGAAGATGGCTGAGCAGGAAGGGAGGAGGAATCGCAACTGGTAGTTGCCCGACCCCTGTTAGAGTCAGATCGGTTGTTCTTGCGGTGTTTCACTGCAGAGCTCGGGGAGATGCCTGGGACGAGCCGCCCACCGAGCATCATTTTCCGATGGGTTCATGACATGGCTCCCATCAGGCACGTGCCGAGATTGTTGCGCCGTCGCTTGCACCAGTCGAAGCTACCCACTCTCCTTCGCCCTGGAAGTTGCAAACAGACAGCAGGGCGAATCGCAAAAACGGCCTGGGATCATCGGAGCGAGAGAGAAATGTATAAGGGAGACGCGAAGAGCGAAGCTCTTGAGAAGAGGACGAGGATGAGTTCGATGCAGGAAGGAGAAGGCAGATGTGGACAAGTGAACAGACGGAGGTGCATTGAGGGGAGGCCTGTGGATACGGAGGAAGGTTGGCGGACAGCATGGGGGAGGAGGAGAATCGTGCAAGAAGAGGACAGAGGTGGCATGGAAGACGCATGGCCATGGGAGGGGCAGGAGACGAGCTATGGCTATGGAGCAGCACTGCCCGGTCGTTCTGCCATCATCCTGCTTGCGTGAATATGCACTCTCCAGCCCTTCGATTATGGGAGGTCAGAATACGAGCGCTTCAGTTAGACTCTCACGATGTGCATGTCAATGACCTGGTTGTTGATTTGATGCCCCTGGTTGACGCTCCTGCTGCTGCGCTCTGCGGACCTTGTGTGCCGAGGCCCTTCTCATCTTGCAGCTCGGTGGTAGACAGCCGATTTCGTCATGAGAGTTGTTCTGGAGCCAAAGTGTGTCTAAGGACCGAGGGGGGCTCGCCATCGGGCGACCTGTCGATGCCACAGCGTGTCGCCCTCGTGCTTGGCGGAAGCGTTGCGAGTGCCCTTGTGGGCGCTCCGAGCGACGGCCGTGTGAATCGGGCGCCTCGTCTTAATCTGGCGTCCGAGCTGCAGCTGTCCTCCTAGGCGCTCCCTTCCATTCCTCATGGCGCAGAGTGCGCTTCCTCTCTTACCACGCCTCGTGCGTGGAATACTTTCACGTCCAGTCGAGACGCTAAAATAAGGACCGCTTTGGATTCGGAAGGGGCTCACTGTTCCTCAGGTCATTCCGTGGTTGGTCCTCTAGCCCTCCCGCTACACGCAGGCTATTCTGGTGCCAAAGAGGGGCTCCGTTCCTCATTGGGCCCTCCTTATTTTAGCAGCCTGACTGTGTGGCTGTTACGTGGATGATGCCCTTGCAACAAAGTCTCGGCCGACGGCTCCCCCGCCTTCGGTGTGCTCGGGCATCGCTCGGACGTGTGCACCCTCTCTCGGCGAGGACCAACGGAGAGCATCCTTCGGGGGCGGCTACGGGTGCCCCTGGCCCAGGGTTCCCCCCCCAACCTTTAGCTCTGGGGCCCGTGGGGCCGCCCGTGCCTCGTGAGGGGTGCTCTGGAGGCCGCGGGGGCCTCCTTGGGAATCCTGGGGGGCGCCGCCTTGGGCCAGGGGCACTTCTGGCAACACCTGCACCCTGGATCATCGAGCCAACAGAACCACGCAGGAAGCCAAAACGTGTACGGGGAGTGACCAGCCGAGCGACGGCAACGCCTCGCCGCCGCCTTCGTCGACGTCGACGTCGTCGTCGTCGGCGTCTGGGGGAGGCGCGGCGAGATCGGCCAGACCCGGGGGGCCCCTCCGGAGGGGGCGCGGGAAGCCCCAGCGCGCCCCGCGCTCCTCCCGCGCCACCCCGGGCGCCGCCCGCGCCGGGCACCCGTTTCCGAGCGCATGGCGCTCTCCTCCTTCGAGCAGGGGGTCGACTGCGGAGTTAGCTCAACTACCCCAAACTTGACGTTCTCGTCGAACTTACGGAAAAAGCTCCAGGATGTCCGCAGACTGCTTCATCCAGTGTTCGCGGCCTCGATGAGAAGACCAATTGTTGGGGTGAACCAATTCTGCAGTCGACCCCCCACTCGACTCCTGCACCTTCTCCCGCCTGCCCGCCCGTCGAGGGGCCCATCGCCGACTCCAGGTCGACGTTTTTTGCCCCCCCTCGAAGCCGGGCCCGCCCCAGGGAGCAGCTCGATTCTGATTCCGATTCGATTCGGCTCGAGTTCGATGGATTCCGATTCCGATTCGATTCGGTTTCGGATTCCAATGTGGGGTCCGATTTCTCCAACTTAGCCTGTTGATTTCCGCCGATTCGATTTCTCCTGACTTAGCTGCCGATGTTCGCTGATCCGATTAATTCGATCGCCGAGTCGGCTTATCGATTCTTGTCCATCCAGAGCGTACGTTAGTGCTGGAAATGACCGGCATACGGCCCGTCGTTCGAGGCACGCAGCTTTGCCAGACGAAATCCGAAGCAATGGATGCCCAGACGATTCGGATCATTTCAAGCAAATAAGTGTTTCCCTTTCGTTGAATGAGGAACTTCTAGACGCTTCGCGCTTCCCCACCAGCCCATCCAGAAACGATGCCCAGACGAGTTGCCCTGATCAGGGTTGTGGAGCAGAATGCAGAAGAATAAAGGGTTGGGTAAGACCCTACCCCAAGAGAGGGAGGATGGAGCAGGAATCGCAGGAGGAGCAAGAGGAGGAGGAGGAGGAGGAGGAGGAGGAGGAGGAGGAGGAGGAGGAGGAGGAGGAGGAGGAGTAAGAGGAGTAAGAGGAGGAGGAGGAGGAGGAGGAGGAGGAGGGAGATGGGAAGGGGAGGAGGGACGAGGAAGGAGGAGGAACAGGCGGATGAGTAAGAGGGGGAGGAGGAGGAGGAGGAGGAGGAGGGCGAGCAGAAAGACCAGAGGTCATTAGATGCCTCTCGGAGTCTCTTCGGATTTGTGTTCGAAAGTTTCTTGCAGTCCTCTTGGGGCGTCTTAGGGGGTATCTTTGCATTCCCTGAGGCTTTTTGGCGCGTCTTTGGTGACTCCGGGGGACCTCTTGGGGGTCTCTTGGGAGCCTCTCGGGGGCATCTTTGGGGCATCGTGGGGTCCTCTTGGGGCCTCCTGTGCACCTCTTGGGACCGTCTTGGGACGCTCTTGGGAGCCTTTGGGGCCATATTAGGAGCGATCCATCAAAGGATGGGGGCCCATTACTCAGGGTCCACCCCCCAGCAGGCCAAAGTGTAGCCAAAGCTGTTGGTAACATCCACGGTTCCGGCTATCTCGCCGAGGCTTCTTGGGGCGTCGTGGGTGCCTCAGGGGATGCCTCTTGGGCTTGGCTCTTCTTAGATATGCCCAGGGCGTTATGTTCCCATGTTTAACTCGGCGTGCTGGACAATCATTGTTTAGAGTTTTTAGGCCTCAACACGAAAACTAAAACGCTAAAGCAACGATTCATTGTTTTGTGTTTTCAACTACTTTGTTGTGCGCTTTCAGATCAGTTGGTTGCATTGTTAATATTGTTATTCATGATATCCTTAGTTCCTCCTGACGTGCAGTCCTTCTCCTGGTGTGCAGTCTGGTGAGTCTGATGGCCGATTGCCCCTCCTGGGGCCATCAGGCCTGAAGGCCCGTTTCGGGCCGGTGTTAGACCAGTGTTAGAGCGTGTTTTACACAACGGTTTTGGCTCTGGGAGGGAGAACGGCGGCAGGAACGAGCGGGAGCGAAGACAGCAGGGAAGACAAGGCACAGCCTTCGACCAGAAAGCAAGAAACGCTAAACAAGTCATGATCCACAGCGACGGGCCTAAAGACGCTAAAACAACTTAGCCAAAACGCTAAAACACAGTCGTGCTTGTTTCGCGTCTTTAGCTTGTCAAGAGACCAATGTACAAAACGGTACTAAACATCGCCCAGGCTTTTTTAGAACATAAGAATCAAGCTTTTGGGACCTCGTGCGGCACCCGTGAGAGCCTTTGCGAAAATATTTGGGCAGTCTTGGAGGAGGTCGATCAAATGAGTGGAGTTCCCTAGTTAGGCCCCCCCCAAGGAGGCTCAAATGTGGCCAAAACCTTACATGAATCAATTACTGTGGCTTCCCGGCCGAGGCCGAAAATTAGCCTGGCGAGGGACCCAACCATATGCAGCTGCGAGTAACGTAGGATATCACCTTATCATCATAGGCAGCGCGCCGCGAGAGGGATGGATCACAGGGCAACGCGGATGGGAACCCCGAAACATGTGCGGGGTGTGCCGAAGTGGGCTGGGGAACGCATGCGGGCGCTGCCACTGGGGCATTCGGCGGAGCTCCCTACGGGCCACTAGACTTGTAAGCGGTGTGTCAAAACAGGCTGAGAAAGCATACGAACCCTGCCGCTGAGGCCTGCAGTGGAGCTCCCGATGGGGCCACGGAACGAACGGGGAGTGTGACGAAATGAGGCGGGGCTGCCATGCGAACCCCGCCGCTGAGGCCTGCAGTGAAAGCTCGCTATGGGGCCACGAAACGTGAGGAGGGTGTGAAAACATGAGGCGGGGCTGCCATGCGAACCCTGCCACTGGGCCCGTCGGTGGAGTCAACCATGGGGCCACGAAACGTGTGAGAGGTGTGCCGAAATGGAGGCGGGGCCGCCATGTGAACCCTGCCACTGGGCCCGTCGGTGGAGCTCCCTATGGGGCCACGAAACGTGTGAGGGGTGTGCCGACATGGGTGTGCGGGACGCATGCAGGCACACCCACTGGGACCTTCGGTGGAGCTCCCTATGGGGCCACGAAGCGTGTGAGGGGTGTGCCGAAATGGGTGTGCGGGACGCATGCGGGCACACCCGGGACCGGCGGGCCCCGGTTTATGGGGCCACGAAACGTGTGAGGGGTGTGCCGAAATGGGTGTGCGGGACGCATGCGGGCACACCCATTGGGACCTTCGGTGGAGCTCCCTATGGGGCCACGAAGCGTGTGAGGGGTGTGCCGAAATGGGTGTGCGGGACGCATGCGGGCACACCCATTGGGACCTTCGGCGGAGCCCCTATGGGGCCACGAACGTGTGAGGGGTGTGCCGAAATGGTGTGCGGGACGATGCGGGCACACCCATTGGGACCTTCGGTGGAGCTCCCTATGGGGCCACGAACGTGTGAGGGGTGTGCCGAAATGGTGTGCGGGACGCATGCGGGCACACCCATTGGGACCTTCGGTGGAGCTCCCTATGGGGCCACGGAACGTGTGAGGGGTGTGCGAAATGGGTGTGCGGGACGCATGCGGGCACACCCATTGGGACCTTCGGCGGAGCTCCCTATGGGGCCACCTCCCTATGGGGCCACGAAACGTGTGAGGGGTGTGCCGAAATGGGTGTGCTTGACGCATGCGGGCACACCCATTGGGACCTTCGGTGGAGCTCCCTATGGGGCCACGGAACGTGTGAGGGGTGTGCCGAAATGGGCGTGCGGGACGCATGCGGGCACACCCACTGGGACCTTCGGTGGAGCTCCCTATGGGGCCACGAAACGTATGAGGGGTGTGCCGAAATGGATGTGCGGGACGCACGGGGGCACACCCATTGGGACCTTCGGCGGAGCTCACTAGGGGGCCACGAAACGTGTGAGGGGTGTGCCGAAATGGGTGTGCGGGACGCATGCGGGCACACCCATTGGGACCTCCTTCGGTGGAGCTCCCTATGGGGCCACGGAACGTGTGAGGGGTGTGCCGAACTGGGTGTGCGGGACGCATGCGGGCACACCCACTGGGACCTTCGGCGGAGCTCCCTATGGAGCAGCGAAGCGTGTGAGGGGTGTGCCGAAATTGGGGTGCGGGACGCATGCGGGCACACCCACTGAGACCTTCAGTGGAGCTCCCTATGGGGCCACGAAACGTGTGATGGGTGTGCCGAAATGCGTGTGCGGGACGCATGCGGGCACACCCACTGGGACCTTCGGTGGATTCACTGATTGGGCCACGAAACGTATGACTGGTGTGCCGAAATGGTATGCGAGACGCATGCGGGCACCCCCACTGGGACCTTCGGCGGGGCTCCCTATGGGGCCACGAAACGTGTGAGGGGTGTGCCGAAATGGGCGTGCGGGACGCACGCGGGCACACCCCACGAAACGTGTGAGGGGTGTGCCGAAATGGGTGTGCGGGACGAATGCGGGCACACCCACTGGGACCTTCGGTGGAGCTCCCTATGGGGCCACGAAACGTGTGAGGGTGTGCCGAAATGTGTGCGGGACGCATGCGGGCACACCCACTGGGACCTTCGGTGGAGCTCCCTATGGGGCCACGAAACGTGTGAGGGGTGTGCCGAAATGGGTGTGCGGGACGCATGCGGGCACACCCATTGGGACCTTCGGTGGAGCTCCCTATGGGGCCACGAAACGTGTGAGGGGTGTGCCGAAATGGGTGTGCGGGACGCATGCGGGGGCAGCACTGGGCCTTCGGTGGAGCTCCCTGTGGGGCCACGAAACGTGTGAGGGGTGTGCCGAAATGGGTGTGCGGGACGCATGCGGGCACACCCACTGGGACCTTCGGCGGAGCTCCCTATGGAGCAGCGAAGCGTGTGAGGGGTGTGCCGAAATTGGGGTGCGGGACGCATGCGGGCACACCCACTGAGACCTTCAGTGGAGCTCCCTATGGGGCCACGAAACGTGTGATGGGTGTGCCGAAATGCGTGTGCGGGACGCATGCGGGCACACCCACTGGGACCTTCGGTGGATTCACTGATTGGGCCACGAAACGTATGACTGGTGTGCCGAAATGGTATGCGAGACGCATGCGGGCACCCCCACTGGGACCTTCGGCGGGGCTCCCTATGGGGCCACGAAACGTGTGAGGGGTGTGCCGAAATGTGCGTGCGGGACGCACGCGGGCACACCCATTGGGACCTTCGGTGGAGCTCCCTATGGGGCCACGGAACGTGTGAGGGGTGTGCCGAAATGGGTGTGCGGGACGAATGCGGGCACGCCCATTGGGACCTTCGGTGGAGCTCCCTATGGGGCCACGAAACGTGTGAGGGGTGTGCCGAAATGCGTGTGCGGGACGCATGCGGGCACACCCATTGGGACCTTCGGTGGAGCTCCCTATGGGGCCACGGAACGTGTGAGGGGTGTGCGGAAATGAGTGTGCGGGACGCATGCGGGCACACCCATTGGGACCTTCGGTGGAGCTCCCTATGGGGCCACGAAACGTGTGAGGGGTGTGCCGAAATGAGTGTGCGGGACGCATGCGGGCACACCCATTGGGCCCGTCGGTGGAGCTCCCTATGGGGCCACGAAGCGTGTGAGGGGTGTGCCGAAATGGGTGTGCGGGACGCATGCGGGCACACCCACTGGGACCTTCGGTGGAGCTCCCTGTGGGGCCACGAAACGTGTGAGGGGTGTGCCGAAATGGGTGTGCGGGACGCATGCGGGCACACCCACTGGGACCTTCGGCGGAGCTCCTTGTGGGGCCACGAAACGATGATCATGGTGGGAGGAGGGAGGAGGGGGAGGAGGAGGGAGGAGGCGGGATGCGGGACGCGGGGCGCTGTCTTTTCAAAACGAGGTCCCAACACCACAGGATGGTTGGGAAAAACTTCCTGCCACCTGGCGACCCCCCCCCACTCCACACCCAGGGGGGAGAGGGAGGGGAGGAGGGAAACCCCGACCCGAAGGAGAACAATGAGGGTTTGGAAGAGGAAGCTCCTCCACTCACGCCCACAGGGCTGGTGGGATTACTCGATGCGGAAATCCCGAGCAGTGCATCTCATATTCCTGTCACGTCTCGTTGAGGAACTCTGATTGAGAGCATCTGGGTGTGAGAGCATGTCAGCGTGGATGACCCGCGCGACAACGACGACGACACCGAGGACTTCAGTGACGTCATCCTCATCTTCTGGGCATATTTCGGGAGAAATGAGGGAAGAACAAGTGGAGGAACGATGGATCATTGGACCACAGAAAATAAGACAGCGACTATGATCCTGAGTGATCTGAGTGTGAGTGAGGCTGAGTGTGACTGAACACAGGTATGGGGGTATGGTTGAGAGCTGATGTGAGTGTGTCTAGGTATGAGAGAGTCTGAGTACGACTGGGTTTTGAGTATGAGTAAGTATGAGTATGAGTGAGTATGTATGAAAGTGATTCTGAGTGTAGGTACATGGTGAATGGGTCCGAGAATGAGACGAGTACGAGTCTGAGTTTGAGTGGGTCTGACACGAGTGAGTATGACTGCGAGTGAACTTGAGGGTGGGTGAATCTGAGTGCGAGTGTATCTGAGTGTGAGGTAGTTTGGGTGTGAGTGAGTCTGAGTACGAACACGGTGAATACATACGAGTTTAGTATGGGTGAGTCTGAGTACCAGTGAATCTGAACACATGTGAGTCTGATAGGTGGCTGAGGTTGAATGTGAGTGATTCCGAGTTTTGGTTCGTTTGAGTGCGAGTGAGCCCTTGTGGGCGAGCCTGAATGTCAGAGAGTTTAAGTGTGGTTGAGTGAGTATGAGTATGGTTGAGTTTGAGTATGGTTGAGTCTGGGTGTGATGAGTGAGTCTGAGTCAGGAGGAGGTGCTGATGTGTAAGTCTGAGTGTGCGTGCGCCTGAGTGAGGAAGAAGATCGAAAGGTAAGTGCGTGAGTGAGGTCCGGAGGCGCCCAGGTAGCACAAATCCAAAGACAAGCTTGGGGGGCCGAAACAGGCAAACCGCCTGAGACATCCCCACAATCTGGGAGCGAACGAACCCGTGAAATACGCCTGGCTGTTCCCCATTTGGAGTGCTGAAACCAGTGCCTCGCCTGAGAAGTCCGCACAATTTGCCCCGAAAGCACCGGATGACAGCAACCTAAACAGGCGAATCGCATCAGACATCTTCACAATCTGGGCGCGAACGGTTCCGTGCAATACCCCCCGGCGGTTCCCCTTAAGAGTGTTGAAACCAGCGCCTCGCCAGAGACATCTTGGCAATCTGCCTCACAAGCAAAGGATCTTGGGCACCCAAACAGACAAACCGCTTGAAACATCCCCACGGTCTTAGCCCGATGGACCCGTGTTATATCCCTTCGAGGCTCCCCCGTTGGAATGTTGAAACCAGCGTTTCGCCTGAGACATCCTCACAGTCTGCTTTGAAAGCAAAGGGTGTTGGGCACCCGAAAATTCTAACCGCTTCAGACATCCCCACAATCTGGGCACCAACGGGCCCGTGCAATACCCCCTGGCGACTCCCTCTCAGGAATGCTCACCTGAGACGCCCTCACAATTCTCGGAAAGCAAAGAGTGTTAAACAGGCAAACCGCATGAGACATCCCCACAATCTGGGCGCGAACGGGTCCGTGCAATACTGCATGACGGCTTTATTTTTGGGTGCTGAAGCCAGCACCTCCCTCGAGACATCCTCTTAGGCTGCGTGCGCGAGTGATTTTGGATATAAGTGAGTCTGATTGAGCAAGTGATATCGTTGAGCCTGAGTATGAACGACTCCTAATAGGAGTGGTCCCGAATACGAGTGAGTCTGAGTGCGAGTGAGTCTGAACGTGAGTGGCTGTGAGTATGAGTAAGCCTGTGTATGAGCGAGTCTGGGCGTGAGTGAGTCTGAGTGCGACGGGGGAAAAGGTGGAGGAAGGAGGAAGCAAGAGGAGGAGTCGACGCGGTCTGAGTAGCAAGCGAACCCTTTGATACATCCCCACCCAAAAGCTATGCGCGCACGGGCACATGTCATACCCCCTGGCGATCCCCCTTGGGAGTGCTGAAACCAGCGCCTCGCATGAGACATCGGCACAAACTGCCCCGATAGCCAGAGATGTTGGGCACGCAAACAGGCAAACCGCGTGAGACATCCGCACAATCTGGCCGCGAACGGGCCCGTGTCATACCCCCCTGGCGCTCTTCGTTGGGCGTGTTGGAACCAGCACCTTGCTTGAGACATCCTCACGAACTGCTGCGAAAGCAAAGGAGGATGGACACGCAAACAGGCAAACCGACTGCGACATCCCCACTATCTGGGCGGGAACGGGCCCGTGTCAAGAGGTGTTGGGCACGCGAACAGGCAAACCGCGTGACACATCCGTACAATCTGGGCGCGAACGTGCGAATGTCATACCCCCTGGCGCCCCCCCTTGGGAATGCTGAAGCCAGATGTTCACGCAAACAAGCAGACCGCTTGAGACACCCCAAGAACCTGAACCGAACGGGCGAATGTCATACTCCCTGGCGCTACCCCTTGGGAGTGCTGAGACCAGCGCCTTGCTTGAGACATCCTCAGAATTTGCTCCGACAGCAAAACATGCCGGGCACGCCAACATGCAAACAGCCTGAGACAACCCCACAATCTGGGCGCGAGCGGGCCTGTGTCATACCCCTTGGCGCTCCCCCTTGGGAGTGCTGAAACCAGCGCCTCGCCTGAGACATCCTCAACAATTGCTCCGAAAGCAAAAGATGCCGGGCACGCTACAGGCAAAAAGCGTGAGACATCCCCATCAGTTGGGCGCGAAAGGGCGAGTGACATACCTCGTGGCGCCCTCACTTAGGAGTGCTGAAACCAGCACCTCGCTTCACGGACTGCTCCGAAAGAAAGATGTGTTGGGCACATGCAAACCGCCTGAGACATCCCCACAAGATGGGCCCGAACGGGCCCGTGTCACAGCCCCCTTGCGTTTCCCTCTGGGAGTGTTGAAGCCAGCGCCTCGCCTGAGACATCCTCAACATCTGCTCCGAACACCAGAGATGCTGGGCACGCACACCGGCTGTGAGTCTGAGTGAGAGTGAGTCTGAGTGTGAGTGAGTCACAGTATGAGTGAGTCTGACTTCGAATGAGCCTGGGTATGAGGGGGTCTGAGTACGAGCGAGTCTGAGTATGAGTGCGCCTGAACGTGAGTGAGTCTGAGTTTGAGTGAGGCTGTGTGCGAATGCGTCTAAGTGTGAGCAAGTCGGAACACGAGCGAGTCTGAGTCTGAATGAGTCTGGGTCTGAGTGTGTATGAGTATGTCTGCGTGATTCGCAGTGGGGAAGAGGGGGAAGAGGAGGAGGTGAGGAAGAGCTTCTCGGAGGCGCCTGAGCAATCACAAAGAACCCCTACCTCAGGATACGGGGAACAAATGTATTCTGCTGCCCCTGCTTCTCTCGGACCCTGCCGCAGGCGCAGCACTGCCCGGCGGGCCCTCGCCACCTGGCAGCGGAACGGCCGCTGCGGCGGTCGTGCCGGACCCCGAGCAGCTGCGGGCCCAGCGTCTGGCGCGGTTCGACCAGGCTCCCACCGCAGCTGGGGCCCCCAGCACTTTCCCCACAGAAGTGTGCATACCATTCGTATCGTTGAACCGATCCCTGACCCCCATCCCCATCCCGATCCCCACCATCCCACCACCCCAGCTGGGGGCGATGTGCCCCTCGAAACCCGAAGGGAACAGCCTATACCCCCTTATCTAGGAGCGTAAGTCGGCCAGTGGGGCCGGGGCCACGCCAGTGGGGATAGGGATCGGTCAAACGATGCTCAGGCCGGATTTCTGAAAACGGTATGATACAGTTGGGCCATATCAGATCGGCAGTGGGAGCCCCTCCGATGGTTGAAGGAGCCGTGTGCTTCCACATCGTATTCAGGTTGTGGCAGTTCGGGCCACGTCACTTGTGTTCTGGGTCGGGTCTTGCATCGATTGCTCGTAGAGGAATGCGTCTCAGTTGGTCAGTGGAGCTCGAAGTCCGAAGGCCAGTCCTGGACAATGCGGCTCCAGATGCCTATTCCCCCCTCGGCTTGCTTGCCGAATTACAAGTCGAGCGGCAGTCGTCACAGAGGGTGGGGAGGAGGAGAAGCCGTAGCTGCAAGGCCGGGATGGGAGCGCGTCGGGCTCACTCCAGGAGAGGCAAGCCGAGGTGGGTTTCCGCTTCCCCCAAGGAGGCGAGGGTCCACGCTCGGGCCCACTCCCAACGCACGCCTGTCACCACAGACAGCCGGCCGCCCCTCCCTTCCTACTGCCTTTTGCGTCGTGTCTTCTGTTCGGTCCTCCCTCCATCCCTTTACCTTTCGGTTCTGGCTTCCACCCCCCGCAACCGCCATGTGGTGACCCAGCCTGAGTCTCGGAAGCGACGATACGTGCCAATATGCGTATTCGCCGGGGGGAGGAGGAGGAGCAGGAGCAGGAGCAGGAGCAGGAGGAGGAGTCATGGACTCATGGATCCAGAGAGTGTGCGATGCACACCGCACGCAGGCGGGCCGCAATGGCAGGCAACCTGCACCCCCAGCCTCTCCCTTACGGAAGGAAGCGGGCTCGAAGGCGCGCGCACCGACGAACAGGGGATGGCAGCTGCATCGTCCGTCGCCCAGAGACTTGCCTCCAGCCGAAATTGCGTGGTGCGTAGGGGGGCGGTCGTTTCATTTCGTCATTACGAAGTCTTTCCCGACGATCAACCCCTGCCTCATCAGCTGGCATGCGCAAGTGGGTTTGTTTCCGAGGGTGATCGGGCACAAGGCCACCATGGGACTTACGGGAGCTGGTCTAGCTCAGCATATCTTAGGAGAGCCAGTGGGGCCCCCCATCGCCCGCGTCGCGGGGTGCTCCCGCTGCCCGCGGCGCGAAGGGGCGCCGTGGGCCGTGGCATCCGCGCGGCGCCGCCGCGCGGCGCGGCTGCTGGACCGGCGCCGCGGCAGGCTGGGCAGCCTCCTGCTGCTCGGCGGGGCTCCGAGGCGCGCGGCGGCGCGCCAGGCACTCGCGCGCGATCGCGCGGCGAGGCCCCGAGGCGGCGAACCCGCTCGGGGGGCCGTCGCGCGGCGCGTGGGCGCTGCCAGGGCGAGCGCCGCCGGCGGCCGCGGCCGCTGAAGCAGGCGCACCGAGCGAGCTGGCGCCCCGCTCGTGCGGGAGAGTGGCGAGCGCCGCCGTCTGTGAGCAGCTCGACGGGTACCAGCAGCACGGCGTCGAGCAGCACGACGTGAACAGCGCCCCGTCTCGGACGAGAGAGACGAGCGGTGTGTTGAGCAGCACGTCTGCGAGCGGCACGACGGGCACCGGCATCACAACGTCAAGCAGCACGACTTTGGCGCGCTGATTGGGTGCTCAGGCGCGCTGATTGAGCGCTCAGGCGGGCCGCTCGGGGGGCCGCCGCTCATCCTCGCCCCCGCGGTCCCTGGCGGAGTCCTTGGGGGCCCCGCCGCCGGCGAGGCGCTCGGGAGGTCTCCTGGGGCCGAGTCTGAGCGCGTGGAGGCACAGATGGCGCGGCGAGATGTTCGAGCGGTCTCGCTGATTGAGTGCCCAGGCGTGCTGATAGAGTGCTCAGGCGTGCTGATTGAATGCTCAGGCGCGTTGTTTGAGTGCACGGGCGCGCGGATTGAGTGCCCAGGCCCGTTGATTAAGTGATATGTTTTTTCGTTGCAACTTTCACTCAATGCAGCAATGATGTGACAATAGCGTCCACTCAAGAGCAACTTCAGGCGCAGTCTCAACACTACGTCATTGAACTTGGATTTGAAGCCAATCGCGTGTCCACGACTCGTGGGCATGGTGGGTCGGCCTCTTGACCCGTGCCCCTTCGCTTCAGGGTTTCATAGTCGAATGCATCCCGTGTGCAGTTCTTTCATATGTTAGCAGCAGCCAAGAACAAGCCTTTGCAATTAAAGCGGGGGGGGGAAGAGTCAAACAGCATGCTCACACAGCTTTTAAGAAGCCAAGGGGCGAGAAAGTGGTATAGTTAGCAGGTTTCCCCTTTCCGGGCGTGTGTGCCGAACGTGTTCCTTGCCGCCCCCCAGTGCCAGTGCTGCCCTCGAGGGTTTCGGTGAGGCGCAGCGTGGCTGTCGGGGTGAATGTAGCAGGGACGGTTCGGGAGGGCGTAAGGGGGGGGGGGGGGGGAACGTGCTAATAGACGATTGGCGTGTTCGTCAAGTGCGCGGGAAAACGGTATGCCCGTATACAAACCTGCATGGTCATACCTTTTCCCGTGAAACGTGACACGCACGCCGTCTTCCGTTCCAGAGTTGGTTTGGCTCCCGCCCCCTTGCCACCCGCAAGTCATCTCTGTAGAAGCCGACTCAATGCTTGCCCAAGGTGCCGTAGCCCAATCAGGTATAGCAGATTTCCCCTTTCCGGGCGTGTGTCGCGAACGTGTTCCTTGCCGCCCCCCAGTGCCTGTGCTGCCCTCGAGGCCTTCGGTGACGCGCAGCGTGGCTGTTGGGGTGAAGGTAGCAGGGACGGTTCCGCAGCGCGTTAGAGGGGGGAGAAACAAGCTTATAGACCATCGGCGTGGTCACATGCACGGAAAAACGGTGTACAGTCGGCCCAGATTAGTAGGTCGACCTTGCCAAATCGAGGGTACCTGTGTGTCCTGTGTCTCGCGACCCGTGCCTCTTGCATCCCAGTTGCAATGTGGCCCCCGGAAGGGTATTTTGTCCTCTCGCGTGTTTTGTCACATGAAGTCCGATTGTGTGTACATGTACATGTACATATATATATATATATATATGTATAATATACATATATATATATATGTGTATATATATATGTGTGCACATATATATATATATATGTATATATATATACATATATATATATATATATCCTCAGTCGATAGTATCCTCGTCCAGGCTTCGTCTTGCGATTCTTGAGCAGCTTGTGAGGACGTCTCGGGCGACACAGGCTGCCGGCACCGGCGATCTCGGGCTCCCCGCCCCCCGTTGAGAGGGACTCTGCTGTAGCCCCCCCGTGTGGGATTCCAAGCGGCTGCCGGCGCCAGGCAGGCACGGGCCCCCCGTCCCCACTGGGGGGGCGTTTCTGCGGTGATCTCTTGGCAGTAGCAGGAGCCGTGTGGAGGACGAGCCATGGAGAGGAAGCGTGCTGCCAAGTAATTTCCATATGTCTGAAACATGTGTCAAACATGTTTCAGACATGTTTAGGACATGTTTCCGACATCCTAACACATTTTAAATTCAATGGTAGGACTGTTCGGGTGTCCGCTGTCGTGGCATCCACAACAGAAGCCTCTAGCAAAACGCTGTTGTGGAACAGAGAATCGCCGAGCGCGTTCCACTACTCGCAGATGGCCTAGAGCCCGTTCGGAAAACCTCCTGGCGATCACGGGCGTGACCGGCCCCGCCTCCCCCCCTTCCCTCACGTCAAGGCGGTCGTCCGGTGGCGACCGCGGACGTCCTGTGGCGCTCGCAGGCTACTGTGGTGTTCAGAGGCACGGTTTGGTACTCGCGAGGGGAAGCGGTTGCGTGCGTGCCGCGTGGTGCTCTCAGGGACGGAGTGTTGTTCTGTTTCTGAGAGGCATTGGCGCGTCGGTCGTAGCGCGGCGCTCGTAGCTGCCAGTGCTGTGGTGCATACAGGCACTGGAGCTCCTCCTCCTCCTCCTCCTCCTCCTCCTCCTCCTCCTCCTCTTCCTCCTCCTCCTCTCCGTGCGGCCTTTCTGATTAGAGTTTATCCTCTTGCACAAGGTGTCTAGAGCTCCGACCACTTTATTCCGCGTCGCACACACACACACACACACACACACACACACACACA